>JABFPM010004845.1:0-12050 GCA_022817325.1 Idris sp. 1 HC-2018 | reverse complement strand
AAAAACAAAACCATATCTCAAATCGCTGGAGCAGCTTTTGGTGCGGCTGGTCAGAGGTGTATGGCACTGTCGGTTGCAATTTTTGTTGGCAAGTCTAGGGAATGGATTCCAGATATAGTGGAAGCTGCAAAAAGGTTAAAGGTTAATGCAGGTCACGTTCCTGGAACAGATTTGGGGCCAGTTATTTCTCCTCAGTCTAAACAGAGGATTGCTGATTTGATAGAATCTGCAAAGAAAGAAGGTGCTCATCTGGTTCTGGATGGAAGAGGAATAAAAGTACCGGAATATCCTAATGGAAATTTCGTTGGTCCAACTGTTCTGAGCTCTGCAAAGGTATAATTACATTCAACTTATATTTTGAACATTTTCTTTTGAATTTTGGATGAAAGTTAAGGACTTTTATAGACCACAATGGAGTGTTATAAGGAAGAAATTTTTGGTCCGGTATTGGTTTGCATAGATGCCAACTCCCTGGATGAGGCCATAGAAATTATTAACAAAAACCCTTATGGAAATGGCACCGCAATATTCACAATGAATGGAGCTACAGCAAGATCGTTTGTTAACAGAATTGAGGCCGGACAAATTGGAATAAACGTTCCTATTCCTGTTCCTTTGCCGATGTTCAGTTTCACTGGAAATAAAGGATCTTTCTTGGGAGATAGTCATTTTTATGGGAAACATGTGAGAAGAATTTGATTTTGAATTTAGAATAAACATTGTATTGAATTTTTTTTCAAAGAGTAGTAAGTAATTTTGTCTTAAAAAAATAAAATTTTATATTTCAGGCCATAAATTTCCACACTCAAACAAAAACTATAACTCAATTGTGGCGAGCCACTGATGCTACTGAAATTGATTCTTCAACAGCCATGCCAACTATGCAATAATAATTTTGCAGCAAGGAAAAATTGTTGAATCTTTTGTGTTAAATAAAATAATTAGTTTAGTTTTTCATTTTGTTCAGTTTGACTAAAGAAAAAAATTCATAATTTTTTTTTATCGCAAACTTTGATATTTTTAATTAAAAATTTATCATTTTACATAAAAATAGTATTGGTATAATAATAATAATGTCAATGCTATTGTTAACTTTTTAATATAGATGTGAAGTTATAAAAATAGTCTACAAAAATGCAATTTAAAAAGTGACATTTCATAAAAGTTAAGTTTTTTTTAATCAATAGAATGTTTTTATATTTTATTGTCTAAACATATAAATGAAAGTAGAGAAATCACAAAACACTACAACTTTATATCATACATGAATAATTTTTACTTAATAATTTTTACTTAATAATTTTTATACTTTAGTAATAAAAGTATAAATTCGGTGAATGCATCCTCTTGAGACTAAAAATAATAATTTAAAAGTCTTCCAAAAATCAAGAAACGTGTCTTTCAATACAACTATTTTTTGAGAAGTTCAAATAATTTAGCGAAACAATAAATTTAACTAATGTTAGTTTAATTATATGAATTAAGACTGCAAATTAAAACTTGTTATATTTTTAGATATTTCCAACAAAATGTATAATAAATGTATATTGTCACAAATGTATTCAAATAAATACAAATTATTTTCCATAATCCAAGCATTTTATTGAAGTTACAAAAAAGATAAATAAAATGTCACACGATAATTTACAGTTAAAATACCGTTTCGAAAAACCAATTAAACTTACGCATATTTTAACGATAATAAATTGCATTTATCAACACATTTATATTTTAAAATTAAAATTTTAAATTAAACCAAACACACGTCAATAAAATTAAAGTACAAAATTCGCCTCAGTCTGTGACGCATATATTTAATTTTATTAACAAATTTTTTTTTAATAAAAATTAACATATTAAATTTATAAGAATTTTCTTTTTTTCAAACAATTGTAATTATAAAGGTATTATTAATTTAAAGGATTATTTATTCACATTCTTATACAGAATAAAAAAAATATTATTTTATATTTCAGTGAAATTAATACATTTAAAATTTTCATTATATTTCTCGAAAATATAAATTTTACCTTCATATTTTCTTATATTGTTTGTACTTAAACCTTGCTGAACGAAAATTCACATCTATTGCAAAATTATTATCTATTGCAAATTTTCCTAATTCTATCTGTACTTTCAGCCTTGAACTCTGTTTCTGCATTTTAATATATACATTTTTATCCGGGTTATGATCGGATGCTATTTCTGGTCCATTTTCTGAGCGCTTGCGTGCGTTCAGGAAATGCATCTGCGCGTTTTCCCCCGGATGTAAAGCTTTTCTCCAGACCAGTTTCTCGGCAGCTTTTCCACCCTGAAGACCCTGGTTGTGTGAACATCAAAAATCGTGTTTTCTTCTTCAGGCACCGGTTGTTCTTCAGGCCTCACTTTTACAATCTTTTCAATTAGACGAAATTAATTTGTTGAATTATGTTGTTAAAAACTTTAATCTCATGAATCAGGTTACAAATTTCATCATGTGTAAAACTTAAAGTGACTTCAATTAACAAGTGAAAAATTCTCAAATAAGTCAATAAAACGTGAGTGCAATAAATGTTTGATTATTATCATATAAATTATAATTAAAGAGTAGTTGTTTTTAATATTTTTATCAATCTTACTCTGTTTATCCAGACTTGGAAAATGTATAAAACAATTAAACTAAGTGACGTAGTTTTGCACTACAAAATTATTTCCCCATCCGGCGAAAGAGCGACAGGAATTTGGGTATCAAAATACCTCACAAAATTGCACTTATGATGCTGATTCTGGTTTTATTGTTTCTGATGCTGGTGTGCATGGATCACACAGTTATTTAGTTGAAAATTGACGAATAGATCCACGGAAAATCTTCTGCTGATCGACAAAACTGTTCTGACATCACCGAAGAAAGTGATCAACATGTGAAAGAACAAAATGTGGTACCAGTAACCAAATTTTTGATAATCCAAAGTGTGACCGAAAATACTGACGAAATTTCCACGTTAACTACACCAGGAATTTCAGAAGAAGATGAGAAAATTAAGCTGACTGAAACTCTTCGTAATGAAATATTGCAAATATTGTTTAAACAAATGAAGAGTCAGCTGGAGAAGCGTGGTAAGTTTTGACAAAAAAGTAGCAGAAGCAGAATTTAATTTAGCTTGCTTCAAACAAATTTTAAAATGGAAAAAGATTATTTTGTAAGCATGAGTAGAAGACAATTTTAGAAGGTTTTTGCAATGTTCCAGCTGACTCTTCAATTAGTAACTTATTTTATAATTATATTTTGTATATTTTATAATTACATGCAAGTTAATTAATTTAAATTGCTATTTTATTAAGGTAATAATTTTACAGAGACAACGTCCACTTCAAATAATTTGAGAATACCAATTACCCTGCCAAAAGCAACATCAACCTCAGAACCATCAGTAGCACAGGAAACAAAATTTCCATCGACGACTCTTCCACCAACAAAAATGTCAGAAGTACTTAAAATTTCGGCAAATTTTCAGGAAAATAAAACTACGCCACAAATATATTTGGGATCCGTAATTGCAGCCAATAAAAAAGGAAATACTACATCAAACTTCTTTACTGAAGGATTTAGTATCGAGGGTCTTATTGTCAAGAGTCCAAACAAAACGAACAATTCTTGGAGCCATAAGTCGGTAATGAAAATAAATTATTTTAAAAAGTAAAGTTTATATCAAATTTATTTTCTTTTTGTAATAAGTTTTCAATTTCTTAAATTTTGCTAATATTTTTAGCATATCGACTCAATTGCTGGAAATTTTGGAATCAGCGATCCAGTTTTGTTTGCACTGCATCTCACACTAGTTACGATGGGAATTATTACTTTATTAGCATTGTGGGTGCTATCTTGCATGCGAGGTGGCTGTCGAAAACATAATACAGGGAATCACAAAGTGAATAGAAAGACCACAGTGAACATTAAGACAACACTTCTGAAGTCTGACCTCGAAAACGCATGAAGTGATAATTTTGTATAATTATTCACGAATTTCTAATTCTACTTCTTGTTCAATTGACCAGTCAATTATATTAAATATTTTTTATACAAGAAAATTATTTTAACCAAATGGAAAAGCTATAAATACAAATAATTGTATGTATTAAGATGACGTAATTTCCAACGGGAATGTCACAATTTGTTATAAACTGGGTCAATAAAATTTTTCATTTAACAAATTTATAAGTTGATTTATAGCTTTTCCAGATTAATATAGTTATGAAACAAAGGAGCCATAACAGTATTGTAGAAATAAATAATAAAAGGTTTGTTTATTAAAGTAATTTATTTTTACAGCAGTGTGCAAGTTACAGATATACACATATTCAGAAAATAACTATATACATGCATAAAATTGTTGTAACATGTGTATTTTATGTATAAGTATTATATGTGCACATGAATTGCATTGTTCGAATTTACATTCAGAGATAATTTTGTCGTTAAATGAAATATTTATTATAAATGATAAAAAAATTGAATTTTTATACATTTATCTTTTCAACTTTTTAAGAAAGTTTTTCTATTAAAAATTTTTAATGTATAAACTTTATATACAATTTAAATGTACATCAATTAAACTGAATACTATCGATTATTTTGCAGTATTAATATGTTTGGGAAATATCTTAGAAATATTTTTGTTTTTTCTTTGATACGAAATGCAAATTTTAATGTACAACTTTCTTTTTTTTTGTGTTAAAATTTTAGGAAAGATAAGTAAATTACTTTAATCCAAAAAATAATTATCATCGTATTTTCCTTGAGTTAAAATATTATATTATTCACAAACAGAACCTTTTGTATAAAAATAATTTTAGGTCATAAAAATGGTTAAGAATTTTAGAGTCTTTTAAATTTTATTACTAAGGATTTTAAAGTAATAAATATATTATTTAACAAAGTCGTATAATTATATACAATTATATCTGAATTTCAATATTTTTTAATTTATCTTTAGCATTTTTAACGAATTAAAACAAAAATTAATCAATACGAGACTTTAAATATAATAATTAAATCTCAATTATTTCGTTCATAACAATTCATTCATTTTGCATTAAAGAGCTATTTTGTGGCAGCCAATTGGTATTTGCGTAATCTGCTTTTGGAGTAATATCCATTAATTATTATACATATTATCAATGTTATTTAGATTTAACATTTGCCACACCCTTGGCTCGTCGAATGAAAGCACGTTGTACAAACACTGATAACGATGTACAGTTTCGTCAAAACTGATAACTAAAATACTTAATAACAAAAAGGGTATTGATCAATTTTTTAAATTAAGCATACACAAAGATTGTTGCTTTAATTGCTGTTTTTCTTTTGCAGACAATAAATTTTAATTTTGTTTTACCAAAATCGTGTAATTGCTTTTTCGATATAAGAAAAATTTGATAAAACGTTTTTGAAATCGTATAGTGCTTCAATTGAACTTTTATATTATTTGAAAATTAAGAAAATGTCATTGTGACGTAAATTCTAAACCATTTTTAATTTACACAGGATATTTAAATTTTGCTCCTAAATCAGAATAATTTATACATTCTGTCAAAACAAATACATTTGGCATTATACTGAACCACTCATTATGATTGCGTATTAACGAATGTTTGATCGTCCGAAGCGACTTGCTTTTTAGCGGAAAACGATTATAGTTGGTCATGTTTTATGCACACATTTTGCACATATTTAAAAATCGATATCCTTGAAGATGTTTAAGCGTACTTTGATGTCGCTGTGAAAAATATATTGTTTTTCAATGTCAATCTTATTATGATATATTGATAACATTGTATGAAAGTTCAATAGAACTGATTTATAATCATAAGATACAGTATTAAATATTGATTTCGAAAATTTATAATATTATTCAAAATTTTTGTTATTATATTTTTATGAGAAACAGTATATTGCTGAATCTTGTTCTTAAAAAAAGATAAAAGTTTAACAAAAGTTCGGCCGATATATGAAGATTTTAATTAATAAAAAATGTATTGTTCATAAGAATTGATAAAAATTTATGAGATAGACTAATAATGGAGAAGAAAAAAAAAGAAGATATCGCTGATTGTAGTTTTTTGAGATTATATGTTTTGTAATTATTATTGCTTTAGATTATATATCCTTTATTATATACAAAGTAAAACTAATAGACTGTTAAACATATTTGGTATCTCTAAGCGTTGACAAACATGTGAAATGAGTATTTAACAGATAAAGAATTGTTGATTATTATTTATTATTTATCTAAGAGCTCAAAGTATACTGTAATAAAATATATAAATTGATGTGTTAAGGGGGGAAATACAATTAGAGAGCTTAAAAATAGCTCAAAAGTAATAATTATTTTAAAATTGAAGGGAACAAGTAATAAATCGGAATATTTTATATTATTCTACGTGTTAAAGGATCTTAAAAAATTTTATATATGAAAAATTCTAGAAATAGAGGGCGTTATTGTCCTTGTAAGAGAAAGCGCTCGCCAAAAAGTTGTCAGACTGCGTGCACGATTGCATTCGTAATTTTGAAGCAATCTTCAATTTTTTTTCCTCAATTAATGATGACATAATCTTCTATTTGAAAAAAAATCATTAAAATTTAAAAAAATACCTTTTTGAAATATTATTGAACAAAATATCACAATTTTTCCTGAAAATGTTTTTTTTTTTATTAATAAAAGTATATTTAATTTAAATTTTTTTACAATTTTGTTAATTTATATAGAAGAGTTTTTCTTATCTAGAAGTGAAAAAAATTAAAGATCGGTCAATTACTTTTTTAGTTATCGTGCACGCAAATTGGAAAAACATAATTCTGAGATAAACACATTTAAAGATCGCAGAAGCGAATACCGAAGCGTTCGAACATGGACTCCGGGCGCCTGACGCGCTATCGTTCTATAGATCATATTTCCAAAACTACTTCGATTTTTCACTTAAAAATTCAACAGCATATTCCTTTTGAGTCACAGATTCGATTTCTGCAGTAAAAAAATCGATTTTTTCATCAGTCTAAATGTATTTTTCCCCTTAAAGTACAAATATTTTTAAATGTAGTCGTGGAGGCGACTTATAAGCCCCCTGCACATCAATGAAAACTATCGACATGCCCTCTACCGATAAAAAATGTTAAGCCCAAAGTAGGTAAACCGGGAAAATTTAAATTCGTAAAAATCGAAAAAATATAAATAAACATGAAAAATAAATGAAACAACATTGAAAAAACACAAAATATGAATAAAATTAATATACTGTAGAAGTAAGATTCAAAGTCAATTTTAATAATCTTTTATATAATTATTGTTACTCTGGGTGATATGGAAATTTGATAATTGTATTGTGAAATATAAAATTAAAAATTATTATAATTAAGGTTAGTGAAAAATTAATTAATTTAATTACATCATCCTTTGGTGTTAAAAGTTTGTTAGATTAGAAATTTCATATATACTACTTTAAAAGTATCATATATATAATTGGCATTATACAAGCAAGAACATGTCAGTCAAACCGTTAAAAATTTTATTGTTGTCAAAATGATTTTGTTTACACAATATTTTCGAAAAGAAATATTTAATTTCAGTATTGACTTTTTCACCTTTTTATTTGAAATCGAAATATTCAAGTAGACGCGCTCAGCTAATCTACTTTAAACTTGACGAATTTTACCGATAGTTGGCGCCACTTAAGATGTGCAGGGGACCTACCGGGGTCATTCTCAGGCATTAGATTGTTTTTTTATCTTTTCGATTACAAGTAGAATTTTTTTTCTTACTATTTTGCCTTTCTGTCGTCATTATTTACATGTATATACGTGTAATTGTGTATATATTTTGGTGACCAGAGTACAAATGGCAGCGCATATGATAAGTGTGAATGTTATATATGTATAATGTCAATGCGTTGGGACGTATGTTTGAAGTAAAGTCTAAACCATGTGGTGACTGGTTTTCAACATTCATATTGCTACGCAAATCGAATGGACCCGCCACTGCGAAAAAGTGGTGAAATCCTCACCGTGCCGAACACAGACTAGTAATTAGACTTAATGGTCACCGATCCAACTACTAACCACCCCCAAAAATGCTTTACTTCCGTGAACTAACGAGAATATACTAGACAACTTTGATAAACCTGCTGGCTACATATAGTTTGATTACTGCAAGAATTGGTAAGTACCGCCACCTGACGTAAGTCGAGTGAACTATTGCATAGCGAAGCGAGCAAAGCAAGTGGTTGCCACAAATTTCCCGCGCTGCCATTGAAGAGTACAGAAATAAGCGAAGTTTGTGGTCATTTTCAAAAATACATTTACATTTTTACTACAATTAACTGTATTTTTTAATTCAACCAGTTTAAAGTCAAAGTTAGTGTCAGTGATACTCGGGTGAATAGCAGGAGATGTAGGTAATCACTTGGTGATGTAGTCTCCGCACGGATAGAGATAGAGTGACAGAGGGTCCCGAGGGAGGGAACAAGGGGAAAATGTGTGCACGTCGTGGCACATGGAAAGGCCGCTACCGAGAGCGAGTATTAGAGCGATTGACTGCCGGACGTAACCCGTACGTGCCGCCCGGTAACACGTGTAACATACTGCCGCCATGTATCTCCCTCCGTTCGCGTGTTTATGTGCGCAACACCGAGTCGCTATCGCCGTGGCATCGCTTTAGCACATCTCCGAAGCCGGATGTGTTCGTACTGTCGATTTGCCACATCTGGACCATTTCACTTTGGATTCCTACTGTTTTTTTCCCTTCTGTTTGTTGGCAGCCATTTTGCAAATTTTCGCAAGAATATTTTGTGGATACATTTAGATATTAAGAAACATACAAATGAGAAATGATATTTTGTTTCCTTTTTTTGCATGCCTTGTTTGATGACTTTTTTTGTTATTTATTTATGGAGAATATTTACAAACAATGTAAAACAGTCGTATTTGTTTACGTTTATGTGCTTTACCTGTATGACCTTGATCTTTTGATTATTGTCCATTTATTTTCATTTTTTTTACTTTTATTTATGTCATTCGTTAGATTCGTTTGTTTTATTCACATCATGATTGCACAATAAAATTATTACTTTGATTTCAATTTATTAATCACAGTTCATAAATTTTAACTAAAGAGATTTAAATTTGCTCACGAAATACACTCAGCTTCCACTATAAATCCTATCTACTCGATTCTCTTCAATTTACAACTTTTATTTTTTTTTTTTTGCGTACAAAATTCCCAATGATTTATCATCCCGTTGATTGCTGTCAATCTTTTCTGTCCCAAAATTGTTCCCCCATTCGCAATAAATCCTAAATCACTTCCTCCAAACGTTTACTCCAAACGAATCGGAAAAAATAGTAACGAGACGGGGCAAATAGTTGGCCAAAAAAAGGCGAACAAAATAAAATGAACAAAATAAAAAGAACAACAACGCGCAGTCAGGTTGGAAAAATATGTGCATTTGCATAACGCAAAATAAATCGAGAGTGAAAGCCATTACGCAGTTTGCCAGTGAGTGGCCCTCTCGGCAGTGCATAAACCACCTCTTCCATCAGGCCGACCGCAAATAAAAAAAGGCGAGTTGTCATTATTTATTATTATTATTATTATTATTTATTTTTTTCCTTTTATTTTGGATCGGGCCGCGCGAAAATTTTCGAGTAAATCGGTTCCGGTGGCACGATCGTTATGTTACTTTCGGAACAAAGCTCGTCCAATCATGAAATACTGTCGGGCTGGTCGGATGTCGTTTTTGAAAATATAGGTACGCTGTAACACATATAACAGGACACGAACTCGCGCGCGTTTACACGCACAGTATGTGTAAGTTTGTATGTGTGGGACAGAGCGTACAGACACCAGTGCCAGCAGCGGGTGCACACAGTTTATAGTGATGCGACAAAAATGTAAATGCGATATCGTCGCAGGATTCTGTGGTATAAATCTCGCGTTAATGTGTAGAGCGTCGTACTTGGGGAACGGATACCTCGACAGCATTCATTAGGAGTCTGGGCTTTGCCCCTCATGCTTTCGCAAAATTGTCCGTTTCGCATACAATTTCTCCGACCAATATTTTTCTCGTTAAATGTACTATTATTTTAATTGCTCGTGTCAGTGTAACAATAATTTGTTAACCTAAGGATATATATAAACAAAACACCTTAGTCTTTTTCCAATAGATTCAAAAAATGTTTATAATTTATTTTAAACTTATTTATAAATTATTCTGACTGGTATGATGAGGGATTTAAATAATCGTTACATGCTAATAGAGAAGCATAATGTGAATCTTCTGTCTACAAAATTTCTTTTGCAAGCTATAAACTGTATTCAAATTAATACAAATCAACATGGAGTACGATTAATCAGTTATACAGAATGTAATTCAATTAATGCTTTACGTTGTATATTATAAATAACTCAATTCATGTATATATGCATACGTGGATCGGTATTAATTATTGTTTCATCATTCATCATCAATACATTTAATGGAATAATTGTAATTCGATATTCTTCGAGTGCAAACATTGTTCGAAGCGTTTTCATTCTGTTGTTTAAGACGTGATTTATCGTAATTGCGAGGTCCTTTTTTTGTTTAAAACATTTGAAATATTTGTTTAACTTTTAAATCCGCGATGGATAAAAAAAAAGGATTTTGATAGTGATTCTATATTATGTCACGCTAAGAATACACATGACAGTATTTAGTATAACAGTTTGTCCAATCAGCGAATAGATCATCACAGTTCAAACAAAATGTTTCCACATAAATCTGCTTCTTCGATGTTCCAGTACGAAAACCGTCCAGTTAATCATCAAAGAGTCACCAGACATGACAATAATCAATGCACGAAGTATAGTTGAATGTGAAACATTTATTGAATTATAATTAATCTCTGTTTTTGAATTATGGTTTGTCTATAAATGTTACAAACGCGCAATGATGAAAGACTATACTTTACAAGTTTAATTAATGTGACTGGGATATATTCATTTAATATGTAATTAATGGTTTTGTTAGTTTATCAACAGACACTTTTGGTGATTCGCAGTTATAGCTATTAAATCCAGTTTAAATTAGAAATCCAAATTCGTTTCAAATAATTGTTGTTATAAAGCTGTTTTTCTTGTAATCTTATTTTTGCTTTATTTTAACTTTTACAAAATGAAAAAAAACAAACAAACAAAATATTCTGAATGTAAATCAATAAGTAAAGATAGGGAACAGAAACATAAATTTTATTCAATTTCTGCATCTTTTTGGTATGGTAAATTGATATCGTTTTTTGTTATCTTTCATGTGTAACGTTTTTAATTTTAGTCTTCTAGTTGAATTATTTTCGTGATTTGACAGGATAAAATACTTAAAAATGCCCATCAAGGAAATTTTTTTTAATGATTGGATTTTTTCGGGTATAAAACAAATACATATTTCCATGTTTTTCAAAAAATTTTGGTTTTAACAGACGATTTTCATAAATTCCATAGGCTTAAAACATTTTTTTTGCAAATTAAATAAAAACAAACAAAAAAATTAACTGCGAAAGAAACAAGGGTGCTACTCTGGAATTTTTATATGATGTTAAGAGAATTATAATCTTTATTCCTGCGAATTTTCAAATTTTTAAATGTATGCATTTAAGAATAAAAATTACTAATAATTCAAAAAGTGATTATATGCATTATATGATTTTAATTTACTAATTCAATTGCGAACTTTTTGAATTCATTTTAATGTGTTTTTTTTATCTAATACTTTTAAGCACTCACAATATAAATCATAGTTTTGAGACCCGCTTACTCTAAAATAATAAAAAATAAAGATAATTTAGTAAATAAAAAAGTTAATTTTGTTATGAATTGACATGATATAACCTAAAAATTTTACCGTAAATAAGAGACATTGTAAATGTCAAATATCGTTAAATCAGTTTTCTCATTTTGAAAAACTACTAAGTCTACTCGGTTAAAATAAAAAAAGTTGAGTCCAAGCTATTTTTATTTTTACTTTTCTTTGGATTCACTAAAAAA
>JABFPM010004844.1:0-12051 GCA_022817325.1 Idris sp. 1 HC-2018 | reverse complement strand
TATTTTTATAAATCTCGATTGTAAATCCAGTTTTACCCATATTGATGCATAGGTTAGAATAGCGCCGCTATATAGAAAGAGCGCACTCGTTTTTCGTCAGTACTATTTTATATCTCGGCGCTATTCTAACCTGTGCGTCAATATAGAAAAATTGAAACTTTAATTTGGATTTTCTGACAAAGTAAGCGGATAAAAAATATAGAAAAAATCGTGTATGACTATTTAAACTTGAACAACGTTTTGTTCAAATATTAAGTAATTCGTAAGAAAACTGTTTCATCGGAGACATACCGTAAATGATATGTCATGATCCCTTCTTTTTTTTTCAATTACCAAAATGTTCGATTAAATTTCCCAAGTTGTATATTCCCTCAAAATAAAACGATTTCTTTTTCACCCCTTTCCAAAGAGCATATTTCACTTTCCCTGGGAATCATCCTTTAGACGTCACCTTCGCAATTATACTTCCTTCCTAAAAAATTATCATACGAAAGGGCAGGCATCTGACGATGGTGCCCCCCGCATCGTAATCAGAAGTCAATAAACGAAGCAGAAATCATGCGTCTTTTCATGCCCACCGTGCCCAATGACGTGTGCATCGTCAGTCTCTCAGTAAATAGGTCCGAACGACGGATTGTTTATCTCGTGACCGGGTAAGCGTTGAATGAAGCATTTGCGCTTTTGGTGCCCCATTCACGGAGAATGAGGGATGACGAATAAGGGGGAGAGGATGGAGGGGGGCGACTATTTGGCCCCAGCAATTTCTCCGTGAGAGGTGACTAGGAATATGATAGTCACGCTAGAAGCCGACTACCAAGGCACGCGCCGTTCTCGAGCACATAATTATCATAGAACGGGGTGCAGGCTGGCGCACAGCGGGGGTCGCGGGGGGTTACTGCCGAGGTCAGGAAGTCACGCGAGCCGGTCACGTTTCCCGTCGCTTTTGCCCATTATTTTTATTGCCCCGGTTCTTGTCTCGCAACGCTGATTCCCCGGTCTTTCAACGGAGAAAACGTGTGAAAACAGAAAACATCTTTATTTTTGAACCTCAGCCCTCTCCCCTTTTTTTGATTTAAAAAAATTTAATGAACTCCAATTTTCTGCTGCAAATATAAAAATTGCATGGTTAAAAATTGAGAACAAGTTTAGCTCCTGAAATATTTCCTTATATAATTTCATTATTATTATTGTCAATATTATATATCTCTTTTGAACTCTTGCCGTCAAAGTTCAAACGAACTTCTTGATTAGAGAAAATGCATTTTAATTTTCTTCAAAATAATTTTTTAAAAAGTGAGAACTAAAACTCAATATTTTATGAAATCAACTTGAAAGACATCAATTACTCACATCAAAAATAGATTAAGAAATGGACTTCGTCATCGTAACCTCAACCCACATAAACATATTTTAGATGCTAAATTAAAATGGATTGTCTACCACACCTGGATTTTAGTTTTGGTCTTTTATTACTTGTCAATTATTCCTTTTACCGAATAATAACTTTCATATAATATTATTGACGTACATTATAAAGAAAATAAAAAAATTGAAATTGACGCTTTTTTAAAAAAGAATACAGAAAAAGGTAATAATTGTTAAGCCATTGCACATTGGCTTCCTTGAAGGCGGCTTGACAAGTGGAAACACAATCTCGACCCACCCTCGAAAAGAAGTTGCAGATGAATGTGAAGCGATATGGGGGAGTCTTCTGAATCGGTGTTCGACCATGCGTGAACGTGTCACGCATTGGCACGTGACCGTGTATGTACTGTCGAAGACATAATACAGTTCCCCGTATCGCCCCTTCCAATATGTTCGACCCCGATGTTCGTACACTGTAGCAATTCCAATTTTGCTCACTCGATGTACTGAAAAAGCGATGGCATTATCGTCGATGGCTTCATTTTTGCATCGTCGAATATATTTAAAAAATTAATAAAATAAACCATTTACAAAGAATCTAAATTTTGTCCAGAAAATGTCAAACAAATAATTTTGAAGTTATTAATAAAAAAGTTTTCTTGGTTTTCAAATTTTCAAATGTCTTTTATTACTTCATTTTGAATAATATAGCATATTATGCATTAACTTTTGACCCACAATTTTTTTATTGTATTTTTTACAAAAATACTTAAACCAAAGTCGTGTTTGTCGGTAGAATATTCTTTACTTTCAAACTGTGCAGATGTCGTCTCGAAATATTTACTTTCGGTCTGAAGTTTAGGTTTGATAGTTGATGGTTTCGTGATTTGTACGTGAAAATAAGGTTCGCCTCGGGTTGACAAATTTACTCACTAGTAAACATATATTTTCAACCCTAGATGTAAAATATACTATTTTAGAAGACTCGTAAATTTACATGAAATCAAACAAATGTACACTGTAAACGGGTTGTTGAAAATTCAACACGACTTTAAACAACATGTTGTGTAATTTTCAGATTTTGTCTGAATTTTAAAGTTTTCGTTGTAACACAATAATATAACCTAAAGGTCATATTTTTAAAAAACCTCCTAGTAAATAATTAACTACTTATCTGTTTTAAAAGTATGTAATAATGAACAATATAATTATAAATTAAATAAATTTGCTCAATTTTTTTTGTTCATTAACTTATGCCTTTATTGGAATTTAAAAGATAACTTCAAAATTCAACAACACGTTATTGAATTTTACAAAAAAAGTTTAAAATTTAACTATAAGTTGTGTGCAGATTAAACAACATGTTGTTGAATTTCGAAGCAACTGACTTATAGCGTATAAAAAAAATTCAAAAAAGCATAATTTTTCCAGTCATTCAGACTTAGTTGTCAAATGAAAAATTTCTTGAGCAAAAACAAAAATTTTAATTAGAAAACTCAATGAACAAGTATTCTATTCTGATAATCAAATTTTTATTTAATGTAAGCTGATGTAAATAAGATAAAATTCAGATTTATTTAGCAGATATTAAGTCCATATGGAGCCCTTCTCACTGAGCATAATAGTTCCCCTAAAAAATGGGTAATAATTTGTGAAAAGTCATGTTAATCTCTGTCCATTTAGTCACTCCTTAAAACTATATCGTTAATCAATATTTATGACTAATCAGATATAAATCAAATACTAAATTTAACTACAATGTCCAAAATAAATATGATTTTTTTTCACACTTTGTACAATGAATTTTGTTAAACTTGGATCGTAAATGACAATTCTTGTACATGTGCAAAAAAAAAGTGCAAAACTTGCATTAAAAAGTTTAACAAAATTTGTACAAGAATTGCGTTGCCAGATTTTCGGGCAGTGTAATTTAATTTGTATAAATATTACTTTAACCTACTTTTCAGCTGAAAATTAATTATTTAGCTTACGAAACCACATTTATAGTGAAACATCGAGTAACCCAAACCAAAAAATTATGGCGATTTTCTCAGCGCAATTTATTTATACATCATACAACCCTTCGCTAGCACGATTTGCCAACTCTTCGACATTATTTCCTCTACAAAATAATCAGTTTCTCCACGAAGAAATTACTCCAAACAATTTAGCACGACTACAAACATACGATCGTAAAATTATAGCACCATTGCCAGTAACCAAAGTAGCATAATCAATAAAAAGTTCTACTTTAAAAATGTACATTTATTTTTAATTAATTATATTATCATGTTTCTAAGTACTCTCAATGTAAATCTGTTTACAAAATTGTCATTCTATGAGTCTTAAATAAAATTATGCAAATTTATAAGATTAACGAAATTTAAACTTTCATTTGTCTTATCTCGAAACATTTCATTAAAATTCATAAAATTCATAGTTAGATATACAAAATAATATTAATAATTAGATAAAGGAAGAGTCAAGTTTGGGTTAAAAGCTCGGGGAAAGAGTCCCACGGGATTTCAGAGTCAAGTTGGGTCACGCTATCCAATTTGGCGAAGGCTTTCGTCGCGTGCCTCGTTATTGCCAGCACGCGCCGCTCTCCGTGATTTGCGCCAGGTGCGCATTCGGCGGATATGACTCAAGACATTGTGCGAGCATTTTTTTAACCTGGACACTGATCTGACCGTGTGATATCAGCATTATTTATTTGCTCATTGGCTAATCTCTGCACATATACACGTAAATGTAGATATGCAAAAAGCAGAGTTATGGTCGGACTTTAAAAATTAAGATTGCAATTGAACCACTTAAATACATTCAACTGTATGAATAAATAAATTATACTCCAAGGAAAATTATTTTTAACAGAGTTTATGAGATTTGTCGGAAGTTTTGACATTTTGGAAGGCAGATGCCACCTTAAGTAGCAGTTGGTGTCCTATACTAAACAATTGGATTAAGTGTCCCTGATTGAAGCGCAGATCAGCAGTCGGCCACAATCAGCATCGGGTTTTTAGGCTGCAAAGGGGAACGCGTTGCCATTGTCGCCCGTGTATCCGCGCATTCACAAGCAATTACTCGGGGCGGGGTAATCCCGTTACGCGCACTGGAGCCTCCTCGAGGGAGGATCAAAGGCCCGCTGTGAACGCGTCGCTGAACTCTTCAGACGTGCTGCTGCACAGCACAATGCACGAGAAAAGAACACGACAAGAAAGGAGCCAACTCACTCAAAAAGAAAAGAACCTCGATCTCACACACGAGTGCCTCCACCCACTTACCTACACGGTTAACCTCTTCATGTCCGAAATTTAACGCCATTTACATACCAATCAAAGATTATCAACAACATTTTATATTATGAAACACATGAAAAAATAAGTATGCAATGACAGCAAATAAATGGAAAAAGAAACTTAAGTGTGAAAAAAGGTCACGCAAAGCAAAAATTGACCAAAACAAATAAAAAATATCCAAATTTAGGTGGTGCAGGAATTGTATAATATTACCCAACTTTTTCAGCAGTCGTTTTAATTTAACAGTTGGGAATGTTTTAAATTTATTATTTTCTTTAAGTCTTATGATAAGGATTATTATATTTGATTGTATTTGAAAATCATTGATGAAATTAAAGTAGAATTTGTTCTTCATATAGTAAATTCTAAAATTCAGATTCAACGTAGCTTTTCGGTGTAGGGGAAGAGAGGTCCCCTTTAAAGTGCGAAATAATTTATTTAATTTTCATTCGATTATTAAATATTTCGTGGATTTGCTATATTAAACTTATATAATTGGAATAGTACATTATTCAAATTTTAGATTATAACAAAATAAACAAATTTAGTTGCACCTCAAAAGAGAATTTTTCGCAATGTGAATCTTAAACATTATAAATTGTTAAATTAATAATATAAATTATTTAGTACTATCAAAAATCTACCAATTCATGGAAAGTGAACTTTCTGATGTTTATCATACATTTCAAAAGTTTTAATCATACTTTGTTATTTGAGAATACAACATTTTAACAAGTTGATATCCTGTTGGGGAAAATCAATTACAAGTCCGTTCTTTTAAGTAGAAAAAAATTATCCAGAGAGCCATTCTCTAAGAAATTGTGAATCCACTTTCTCGTAACGGCATTACCTCTGCCAATTCGGCTGCAATCATTTTGCTCCCTCGTTTTCTTTTATCTGCGACGGTCAACGCATAAAACGAAAACGTTAACAATCCAACTGATTTTTGTCAACGTGACCTACGAACACATGTTAGGAACGTATACACAAACTCAAACTGAGGGATCGAGTCGATAAGGTGGAAACGACAGAGCGAACCCAGGGAGAAACGTATACGGAGCCACTCTTCTTATGTTTGCTTACACGGAAATCCTCTCTAACGGATTCTGTCGCTCGAATGACCTCGTGCCTTTTTCAGATAAAATCACAGCTTTTATTGTCTCTGCTTATTCGCTCGAACTTAAGTTCGAGACAATAAGTTAGATTTCCCTTTTTTTCAAACAAAATTTTAAAACTAGTTCATAATTTTATTTTTGATTTCAGGTTACGGGAGCAGTCTTTCAAAATCGGCCTTGGACACACATTCACACCTCAGGCAGCCTGGTATGTAGTAGGTAGATATTTTTGGGACGTTTACATTTTTTTTTCTTACGTCTCATGTTTTAAAATTGTTGTTAAACCTTTTTTCGCTGAACCCTACGTGCCACGTCTGTTTAATAATTTTTCAAATGATCGATTCGACGAAATGTGTTTCGATTATTAAATTCATAACCAGATTAGGCTCGGCCTTTTCAATGCTTTATTGATGCCTACCAGCAGGGGTAAAATAAATCTGAAATAGATTCTACGAGCTCTTAACGAATTTATCATGTTGATTTGTTATTACAAACTGGTAAATGTCAATTGAATTTAAATCTTTAGATTTGTAAAACTCGCTGTTTATATAATTAATTTTTGTAATTTTCGACATCGAACATTTCTAAAAAACTTTTTTTTTCATATAAAAAGGAGTCTGTAACAGGATCAGAAATTTGAATACAATTATTATGAAATTTCCATTTCTATGGAATTGCTGTAGGGTCAGATTTAGTAGACCCAATTATCTATTAGTTACCGTGATTTAGACAGTTTTTTTTCTTTTTTTTCTGTGTATAATCGCACACATGGCGGAATCCGTAATCGAAGGGAAAACCATTGTGCCAAATCTATCAATAAAAAAACTAACGCAAACGAAAATGTAAATCATAATTGTTTTGAAATGTTAACCATTATCTATCTTTGGGCCAATTGATTCCGATTTCTTATTTCTTATTGTCTACCAGCAACGTGACGTAAATCCTAGAGCATTAAATCGTTTCGTTAGTTTTTGTACGAGCAGATAAATGGGCATACCACACCCCTCGTCATTATTTACTCGTAAATGAATTACTCGGGGTTGCTTCGACCTTTTGAGGTCCGGCAGTTCGACTCCCTCGACCCTTCACTGAGAACCTTTGGTCGTTGTCAATCAAAGCGCCACATCAAATGGTCCATTACTGAAAATCGCTTATTTTTGCCGCACGACTCGTCACTTT
Source organism: Idris sp. 1 HC-2018 (assembly GCA_022817325.1). Taxonomy (NCBI): domain Eukaryota; kingdom Metazoa; phylum Arthropoda; class Insecta; order Hymenoptera; family Scelionidae; genus Idris; species Idris sp. 1 HC-2018. The sequence continues at coordinate 5,093 of JABFPM010004844.1, read as the reverse complement.
TTCATCATTTATCCCCTTTTTCATATCTGCTTTTGAACAAGTAATGTACAAAAAAGTGTCTTATCTACAGATCCTTTTTTCTTTAAGACTCTTTTTTATTTTAAATTTCAGTTAAAAACTATTTATAACAAAAGTTGCAAACAATGTCTTTTTTCAGGGTGGCATTAGATTTATCGGTCTATAAAGTACTAAATGAGCAAAAAGTAATAGACAAAAAGAAAATATAGTTTGAATCAAATTCTTCACGAGTGTGGTTTTGAAAAGGGCCGAAAGAAGACGCCTCACTGTGGCCCATTCGTCATGGCACTTCGCGATTTTTCGTCCCGGTCTTGTTCACTCTACGTCGCACTCTCAATTGAAATTATTATGATCCAAACGAACTCTATTCTATTGTAGCATTGCGATTATATCCTTTGTAAGGCTGTAGAGCCCTTCATGGTCGACGATGATGATGCATTGTAAAGCTTTTAAGAGCGATAGGGTACGCGCGCGGGGAAAACGAGCGCGTAATAAATAGATATATTCACTCGTTACAAGTGAGAGTTGCCACGTATCTTTCACTTTTCTTTTTCGCTTCTCTCTTTTTCTTTTATTTTACTCCTCAAAATTTTCAGCTAATCTGTTCACTTCATTCATGTCAATAGCGAATCCAAGAGAAGGAAGTATGAGAACCAAAATTACTAAAATTTTCTTGTAAATTGAAAGTTAACATACCTCAATATAAAGTATGTTTAGAATAAAGTATTTATTAATTAAATAATTACAAAAAATGGAAATAATTATTCAAGAATGAAAAGAACATTATATAAAATGTGTTAAGAAAAGGAATCACTTTTGCCTAGAAATCAACATCTGACATTTTTCTATTAGTTGTAAATTTTAATCTTACAAATATTTTCATTGAAAATCTGTGATAAATTCTGAAGGTTGACCAAGTCTGCAAAAGTGTTTCAAAACATTATTATCTTAAACAAAACTATGCCAAAATTTTTATGGAAAAGAATTATAGGTTGGGTATACAATGTTTGGCAAAATTTTATTTTATTTTTTTCTTGTATAATTAAATTCAAAAACAATGTTTTTCATAATTTTTCATATTAATACTTATTATTGCCAATACAAATATTCAAATTATTTAATTATAAATGAAAATAGATGTTAACCTCAAAGTAGTATGGACTAAAAGAGTTAAGTGACATTAAAAATCTGGTTTCTCTTGGTACAGCTCACCTTTACAGATTTGTATATGTCATAGAAACATGATTTTATACAGCCTAAAGTAGTTCATAACTATTTTTGTATGTTTGGCATGGGTGCTGTTTTGTTTCAAAAAATCGCTAACGTAATTTGACAAAAAGCCCAATTTCTTAATCTTAATGATTAAAATTGAAAATACATGAGTTTTTGTAAAATAGGTCATATTTTATTCATTTAAATAAATTAATTACATTGCAGAATGTATTAACAAATTATTAAAATAATTTAAAATTGTTTTGAAAAGTGTCCAGCGAATTTTCGAAAAAATACCTGTACGATTCCCGTGCATTTCCCGTATAATTCCCGAACGTATCTGAAATTACATTTATAAATTTTTATAATTTATTTGTAATTGTTCATTGTTTAGAATACTCAATAAAATTAATTAAGTATTCCTGAATTAAAAACTTATAATTAATCCTTTTATCAACAATCTTAAAATAAAACTGACTTTATCAAATTATAATATACATTAAAGGAGGTCAATTTTACATTTTTATATTTATATTTCAGAAATTTACAAAAAAAATTTGCCGAAGAAAAAAAATGTACATTTTCCATAAAATCAACATTCACGTACAATTCCCGCTTCTCCGGCTGACTGAACAACCTGTTTTTTTATATTTTATAGACATGCTTATACTTTTTGACAAATTTAATTAGTCTACAATAAATACAAATATATAAAAATGCAATTATTACCTATGTTAAAGGGCATTTGTTTACCTACTAAATTTAATTGTTTTATTATTTTTTTTTAATTTAAAATTTTAGCACAGTTTTTAAAAAAACCTGATTTTTTGGGTATTTTAAACTATAGTTTTCAAATTTAAATGAAATGCTCACTGAAACGCACATTCAATGCTGCTATTTTTTTGAAATTGAAAAATGATTGTTACACACAAAAATTTTAACGAATATTAAAAAAATTTTCGATTGTTTGAATTTCTGAACTTTAAACATTTCTTGGAACTGTTTGAACATATTTAAACTTTTTCAGTTTTTTAAACTGTTCAAACTAGTTCATTGTATTAAGTTTGTTTAGCAAGCCTACTTATTTTTGAATGTTTATAAGTAATATGATAACTTTATTTCTTTCGTTTAACAGAAAAATTCTTTATTTCATTAGTTCTTAATAAGCTTTGATATTCTTGAATTTGCTCACTTTCAAGTACCTTCGTATTGAGTGAAATTTGGTGTGATTGCTGAAACATCACCAAACAGTTGTAATCAACTCCATTTCCACTCCTTTTCAACTCCAGCTTCTTTACTATGTAAGAAGAATTTTCGAAGCACTGTCTAAATTATTTTATGTGTTGATAATTAGTTGCGATATTTTATTATCGAATGATATTAAAATCTTATTTTTTAAAAATTTACAACTTATCGACTTTTTTTCCTCGGCAAGGCAGAATATCATATGCTAAGCCCATTTTTCTCCTTTTTTTCATCGGTTTTAATTTTTTTTTCATATATATAAGTTGCAATAAACTCATTAGTGAAATATAAGTTTTATGAACCGATTAAATTATCTTATTTATTTCAAGTCGATGATAGACATTTTTAAGATAACATCTATCATCAGTTTAAGTAATCTCTAAGTCATGATTGAATATTAGTTTCAAATTGTGAGAAAAACCTTAAAATAGTGAAAAGTTCAATAATAAGCTCAAATGAAAAGCTTGAAATTCAAATTCCGCAATGAGAAGCAAAATTTGTGAATTTTACAAATTATTGCGTATACTTTACGAATTTTTATTATAAGTTGCTTGCGGATGAATTCGTAAATATTTTTAGTTATTTTGTAAAGTTGTTCAAAAAATTTTGCAATGCTTTTATTTTCTTTCATACCTGTTAACATTTATATTATTTCTTGCTAAAAATTGAGTTGAAAAAGCTGGAAAATAACAATATATTCTTCGAAAATAGTTATTTCAATTTGACATACAAATTATAGCAATTCTGAAGTTAGGTTAATTAGCATAATTATGATACACGTAATACGAAATATCATACAAAAATAATAGATACAAAATATTCAAATTAAAATTAACTTTTAATTTAACATTTTTGGTTAGCAAAAAACTCAATTTAAAAAAATGTTGCACGTGACAAATAAATAAACTATCTTTTACAAATTTGTTCGAAAAAATTTATTTTTCGAACTCAATTTGATAATGTAGTATTTTGGCGGTCTAATTAAAATTAATTTAAATTTAAATAAACTAAACAATCATTAATAAAAAAAAATAATTTTCATAAGAGGAAATTGCGCTTTTGATAATATCAGTGAGTTTTGTCACAGATCCCTACCAGATGTTCGGAGCAACGAGCAGCCGTCTCGCAAGTTCGGGTTCCGGTCAAATACAACTGTGGCAATTTCTTCTCGAATTATTGTCGGATTCGAGCAATGCTGCATGTATCACGTGGGAAGGAACAAACGGCGAATTCAAGCTGACCGATCCTGATGAAGTGGCAAGACGATGGGGAGAAAGAAAATCCAAGCCAAATATGAACTACGATAAATTATCGAGAGCTTTAAGGTGACCTCTATAATATTTCTTTTTTAACTCTACTAACATAAATAATATTCTTCGATATTTAAAAATTCGAATTGAGAGAATGGACAATACCGACATTTACAGATTTGTTAAATAAAATTAATAATACAATTTAATTTACATTGTGAAAAGATAATCGATGTTCTTTATCACTCAGAGAATATTTCTGCGTTTGGAAAACAATTTGCGCTTAGCTTGAATAACTTGCCCAAAATTCTTTTTTAGCTGAACTAACACAAAATTTTCGGAAAAGTTATTCAGGCCAACGAATAAACAAAAACCTGGATATAAAAAAAATCTGGAGAAAAATGACTTATCTATCCTCTTAAAGTATACAATTTTACCAATTTTATATGACACGATTTAATAAATCAAAAAAGGATCTCAAAATAAGTTTCAAAAATCACACGAAGCAATAAGCATTTGATTGATAGAAAAGGTCGTGTGAAAAACGCGTGACAGTTTGTTAGCCGAACATTTGGGGCTGAAAAGTGCAATCATAACCCCCATAATTTTTCGATCGAGATCGGCTGATTAGATTATGACGGGAGGCGCCCGTTGCTTTCCGGCCTCAATAATGGTTTGCAAATCTGGCTGTTACAGGTACTACTATGACAAGAACATCATGACCAAAGTGCACGGCAAAAGGTATGCCTACAAATTCGACTTTCAGGGTCTCGCAGCAGCCACGCAACCTGCCACAGCAGACCCTGCAGCCTACAAATATCAGAGTGAGCTTTTTATGTCGGGATACAGTCACGCAAAGCTCAATCTCATGCCACCGCCAGCGGCATCTGTCTCGGTTTCTGTTCCGGGAGGTCTTTTCCAGGTAATATTATTTTTTTAATAATAAAATTTTGCAAGAATAAATTTGTTTAATTCAATTCAATTTAGATAAAGCTCCATACAATGAAGTTTAGTTGAGGATAAATGTACAATTACAAATGAAAATTCATTTACAATTATACAAATTTACATCAAAATTTGCAAGAGGACAACAATTTTCCATTTTTTTTAATATACTAAAATATCAAATCACACAAATTTTTAGACGTACATACTCTGTTAATATAAAGAGTACCAAGTTAACACATTTAAAAATTAAACTGGACTTAAAAAAATTGTTTAATGCATTAAACAAATTTTGATACACGGAAAAATGTTCGGTACACTAGGCGTCCCTCAGCGGACGCTAGCCGTACTAATTTCAAAATGGTCGGCTATCCTCAAATTCGCACACCGGCTGATCGTTTTGCGTACATTTTTCGTTCTTTT
>JABFPM010004843.1:0-12051 GCA_022817325.1 Idris sp. 1 HC-2018 | reverse complement strand
CAAGAAAAGGACAAATTGACGGCAGATCGATGTCTTCGTCAGTTCGATATTGAAAACGGAAAGAGAAAAAAAATTCTCTCACTTCATGTGCTGAACAACTCGAGGAATATGAATATTGCAGTTATCTCAGACATACGTTTTCCTGCTGCCAAATTATTGTAAAACCCAACTCCTCTGTATAATCTGTACATGTATTTCAGTCCTAGGTGTTTTGCAAAAATAAATTTGCCATCGTAAAAATTATTTTGGCGGATTGAAGTGGACTTTATTTTTCGACTTGCTGCTGCTCACTTGAAACAAGTTTTCCATTTAAGAATAACAAATGCTGCGTACTCTGAATACCAACTAGTCTAGTTCTTGTTTCTTATTTACTCTCTCTCTCTCTCTCTCTCTCTCTCTCTCTCTCAAGAGAGAGAGAGAGAGAGCCAACTCCGCCACTTCACGAGCTCTCCTTTTTACCCACGAGATCTCTATAACTGCATTCTAAGCGCTTGTATTCCCAGCTTGTGGATTTCCCAGACGCGTGCATAAAAGTGCGATACACAAAAATGTTTACTTTCAGAACTGTGTCCCCGAGGGTGCTGCACTATTTAATGGACAGCCCTCTTCATTATGTCGCCTGGCTTGGATTATTTCACACAAAATTCCATAATCTTATGTTAAATTATTGTTTTCATATCTTGTAAGATTTACGAAGGCATCCAATTTTCTGAACAACAAAAAATAAATTAAAAACAGTCAATGAGACATTTTCAGTAAACATAAGCTGAGTTTATGATGAAGGCTTGAATTTATATGGACAATAATTTGCGTTTGTCCGGGCCATTATCCTCAACGTTGCGGTAAGATTCAAGCACACTGAATAATAGCAAGGACCGGATTGACTGCCACTATGATGCGCGCCCTGACTACCAGTCTATTGCAGGAGAGCTTCCGGTTGTCTCGTGGGGACGAACCCTAACGTATTACCCCCGAAATCAGTGCTACCAAGTGTATCGCTGCAATAAACCTTAATGGCTTATTAAAATAACGCTTGCTTTGAAACAAAGAGAAAATTTACCGCAATATGCTTATTAAAATATTAATTATGTTTTACTTGTTGTTTCGACTTCTTGTTGCTGCAACTATAACTGCATCGGTTTCATTCTGTTTATTCTAATTTGTTTTGTTTACTGTTGCGGTTGGTTAATTTAATTTGTAACAAGTCAACAGTTTTTGGCTAAATTGCGTGTTTCAGTTCATAGTTTTTGAATTTGTTCCTTTTTTTTTATTATTTAAAAAAACAAATGTAAATCATAAGAAAAAAGTTGTTGATGAATACTAAATGGGACAGAAAAAAAAAGATAATACAGTATCGCTCCGTCTAATTTGAAGCGGAATAATAATTGTCTAAACGTAAGCATAGGTTACATTATGCAGTAAAATGTAATCAGTGTTAGTTGGAAATAATAGAAACGTGCTCATTGAGGATAAAGTTGGCGGACTGAACGATCCACTGCAGCCACAACAAACCTCGGTTAAACGAGTCCTCAAGCTCGCAGTACCATTAAATTCCCAGCCCTTGTCACGCTCGTCCAAACGACGCTTCTCTTAACCCGCTTTCACGTCATCCAACTTTCCCTTAACAGTTGAGTGCCACATTTTTATGTGCTCCTGTGTGTATGTATGTGTGTTTACGTATATCATTGCCAATGATGGATTGCCGCACAAATCGAGACTCCAGATTTACACAATCTATTCTTTTTTCCAACTCATTTTTCAACCTTTTTAGGATCAAAAGACGCTTCTTTGTCTTTGCAGATGCAAAAGTTTACACAACTTCCATTTTATTATTTATCGTAAAGCGTTTATCAAAGGCCAAGCTAGCGTGACAGGTTTTATGGCTGTTGAGTTCGTCGAACAAACTGGGCTAATGACAGTCAGATAAAGAGACGAGAATCCGGTCGCGGTTTTAATTTTAGATACACAGGGAAGCACTTCAATTTATGCTTTTTGTCAGATTAATAAATTATATCAAGGTCTTAGTTTAATTAATTCTTTTGTGATAATCCTCGCAAGTTTAAAATTACCTTATGAGATCAAGTACAATTTTCATTTTTTTTTCATCAAAGATACTTTAAATTTGTTTTCATTTAAATTATTATTAAACGAAGATGCAATTTTTTCAAGCTTAACTAGTAATGATATTATCTGTCTACAGATTAATATTACCTCAAAGAATAGTCGATAATAAATTTTAAATATTAATAAAATAAAGTTAAGCAAATAAAATAAGCAATTTCAAAAGTTAAACTTGATTTTATAAAAAAGAAGTTAAATATCAAATAATGACTTATGTTATTAAATATTTCAAGATGTCAGTTTAATAACTTTGCACTTGTTCAAATATCTTTGATCAAAACTTTATATTAACATAAGCGATTAAAAAACAGTAAAACAAGTTGAAATTTACTGAAAACGTTGACTCTCTTCTATTTTCTTCTAAATTAAATATTTACAAAACTTGAAAACTCTAGATTAAATTGTCATTTTCATTCAATTTAATGTCCTGCTGAAATGATAAAACACCAATCAAATGCCTTCAAGTCCACTGACTTTTATCGAATCTCTCAAGAACAAATTTATTATAAATTTAAACGTGAGCAGCACTGCTCCCAGCGACCATCTTAATTAACTAAAAGTTCTATAACACACATAGTTCTCAGAGTTCTAATTGAAATATCATGTTGACTGAAGAAATGATAAAATTTGAAGATGAGTTCGTACAATTTTAAATCAAACGCACGTCCCTAAGAAGCAATTATACCTGATCTGTAATTAATGACTTTTCTCTGATTAATATTAAATGCATATTTAGAAAAGTTGCAGAATCCAGTCTCAATTTACAACACAAATCAATTTCCTCAGCTCGTCTGTTGACTTGAATTATTAAACACACTTTAACTGGACCTAAAATTACTTAGCTAGGCAAACATCTCTGCAAATACAAAGCGTTTGACCACGACTTTCCTGAAATTGAACTTGGTGAATTATGCGCTCCGTTTGCTAGTTTTAGAATCTAAGGAGATAACTGAACGGTTGTCGAGTACGGTAAACCGCCGACTGATGTCCGACAAATTATCCGGCGTTTGTAATTCGCGCATATTTTACGAGCATGTATTGACGGAAACATTCGTATTATCAGTTATTACATCAATGCTATTTAACATTAAGGTTAATTTCTTAATCCTTCCATACCCGCAGTGTATTTTAATGAACATATTTTTGAAAAGTTTTTTCTCATCTAATTCAACAATTTTTTTTAATATTATTAAGTGATTTTATAAAAAAATTCATAAACTATTAGCATTGTGACTTTAAGATATTTTTTATTTAGAAAAACTTCACCAAGATCACAAAAGAACAACTCAGTGGGCGCTAGCAGCATTTTGTACAAAACAAAATTGTTTTTATGTACTGGATAATTCAAAAATAGTTTTTTATTAGTTGATTAATATTAATTATACAAAAAAATGCATATAACTATAGAAAAAGATAAAGATTGATTTTTGTCTCCTCCCCTCCCCCCCACCCCCCTCACCAAATGACTTTTTATGGAATAGAAAAAAATTAAAAATTTGTAGAAATTATATAATTCAATGGTGCAGATTATAAAGATGTAAAAGTATTCTTTTTCGTGGCTTCCTGTTTTGCAGGTCTGAAAGGGTTAAAAAAGTACATTATAAACCAGTTACGAAATTTAGCAAAATAAACCAAATTAAAAAAATAAGTAATTTTTGTTAATTTATAAATAAACTTAATTGCCCGCTCTTCAATAAATTAAAAATTAATTAGTTAATGAAAAATTATCTGAAAAAATGGGACTTCGATTATAATATTATGTTACATCAAAATTGTCAATATTCAACAACAAAAATTAAATATTGTTCAAATGTTCAACAATCGCTTTTACAGGGTATCCGAAAACGGATATATCAAAGCAAAATTTGTAATCTGTAAATTTTATTGTCCATCTTCTGTAAATCAATCGCAAATTCAGAAATGGAAATAAGCATTAATGGTGCGGCATAGCAATTTGTCGGGGCTCTTTTGTGCTCGTATTTTGCTCGTCGCACCCCTGACAGCTTGAACGGATCATCCTCTCATACCCGGACTTCGATACTTGCTTTGCACCTGCGAATCAGAGTGCGGAGACCCCCCAGAACGAGCGAGAGAGCGCAGGAGTTATAGCTGGACATTTTTCAAATTCACAGCTGGGATTTACCTGCGTGCTCGGCTACGAAGCAGCGCCCGGGACATTACTCCGCTAGGCCACCCAGTCATATTTCACGCGAAGCCAACCCTGAAATTGAGCAAACTTCTGGAATTTTGCTAAAACGAGTTTTGATAGATTTGCCACAGTTATTCTCTTATTAGTTTGACGAAGAAGATCGGCTGATTAGTTTATCACTACGGCTACCAATCAAAAGGCCCCTAACTTTTGCCGGATTTATGCAGAAGTAATAAAATTTTAAATAATGTTTCTTTTGGTAAAACTAAAAAATGAATGCATCTGAAATTATTGTGAGATATGAAAAAAAAAAAAAAAAAAAAGAGTCGATACCTGGAAATAAAGAGTTTCATGAATAATCATCATAGACAGAACACACCCCTTGGGAAATTCTTACAACTATTTTCATTGCACATTGTAAAGACACGGTTAGTCGCTGGACATATTTTTTCTTGTCATTTTACATTCAACATTGAGAGTAACTAGTTATAAAGTGTATAAGCTGTAGGGCTTTAATTGTTAAAAATTTCAGATTTTAATAAAAGTCCGACTTTTTTGTACTTCAAAATTAATTAAAAAGTAATATCTCAAAATTTCAATTCAATTAGAGTAATGACAAGAAAAAAGATTTGCAAGATTGAAAAGTTTCTCGTATTTATCGGATTTAATCATGAAGCATCATTAGAAGGAGCATAAATTAATGTTGTTCGTCAACACTTTACATGCAAACAGTTGCCTCGTTGGGCAAAATCTATGAATACGTTCGTTGCAAATCGATATTCCATAAATGTGTAAATGTAACCGAATTTAGATGACGTCGTCTCTTAAGCGAGCGCCTTTTTTGGCTCAGCATATTTCTCGTTTCGAAAATTACGCGATAAAAATAAAACGCCGAGAAATGTTTTTATAGGGGAGAAAGCTCTCGAATATTATATACACATACACACACATACACACACACATATATATATATATATATAACGGGGGCAAAATGGAAAATGGCATAGCATGAAATACCGATTTTTATCGACAAAATGAATTTTCAACCTATCAATTTTGTGATTGAATTTGAGTTCGTATATTAGATTGATTATAAATGCCGCGCAATTAAAATTGAATTGAAAATGCAAATCGCTGGTATTTAAAAAGCAAATTCCTTTTTTCTTTTCTTTTTTTAGTTCTCTTTATTTTATTGCAATTTTGGCGACACAGTTATGTTAATTCTGCTCTTTGTGCCACGCAAACTGCTCAGCAAGATTCCGACGATGCACACAATTTAACCCAGCAGCTCGCTCGGAAGTAGCGGCTGCACGTAACCGGGCGCGGTTAATTGAATTTCATATTCCGTCGGACGCGAATCAAGCTGACGTCTCGACTACGTCCTTCCGTGTAATTAATTGTGATTCAATTGTCAAGGGCGCGAAGTGCCACATCGCACTTGAGAAAGAGTGCGCGTTTTATACACAAAAATTTTTCTTCCTTCTTGAGCATTCATAGAAATCCGCAACTTTCAGTCTCAAAACTCTTCGTTTAAAAAAAAAGAAGAAAAAAAAAACTTCACTCAAGATAAGATTTGTAAGGGATTTTTTTTATTCCAGAATTTCAGATCGAATTTGCTGCTCGCGACATACCAGAAAGCAAAGTTTACAAGAAAGTAAAACTCAGTCCTCGATAAAGCTGGCGTTCATGAAAAGAATACGCTTGGTCAAATATTGAAAATGCTTTGTTGAATTTCGAATTGAATCTTAAGAGTTTGTTATTTAGTCGTCGGGGTCCTTTGTCAGGAAATTTCGTTTGAACAAAAAAATTACTTAAGGTGATATATGACTCGGATTTTCTATCTCTCTCACACAAAAATAGGTTTTATGTAATATTTTTGTTAATTTTAAAAATGTTTATAAAAACGCACGATTGTTTACTAAAAAAACACGTTTCAAAGATTTTGCGAGAAAAAATTCTTTGTAGGTTTGTGAACAAGTATAATTTTTGGAAACTGCAATCAATTTACCGATATTTACAGTTCGAAACATATGTAAATATTGAACAAATTAATTGTTATTTTTCGCTTCAAATAATTATGAATTTTTACAATGGAATTTTTTTGTATCCGAAACTATGATCGAAATTATTTCTTGTAAAATTAATATTCGTTGTACGATTGTGCGTATCGGCTTTAGAATAAATATGGATTGGTAAAATAACGATTAAATAAAAAAAATCTGTAACAACGCAATTTGCTATAATAATTTGAAAACCGAAATTTGAAACGCCGCTGTTCGTAATGAAAGTGGTATTTTGTAAGGCAGCTCTTTTTTGCACATTCTCCCATTTTACATCAAATATATCCTTTTCCATTTTCACTTCATTCCTCTCAGCAATTATTTTTGTCGTGTATTTAAATAACTGAAACAATATTTGCCGGTTGATAATTACTTTCATTTATCCGAACTCGCGGTTTAAAAAACTTGCTCGCTTTTACTTGCACATTATTATTTAAGTAATTTATTCAATATTAAATTTAATTATCCTAAGAGCTTGAATTAATTAAATTTAATAAGTCTTTGAGCTTTACCAACATTTAAAAAAAACAACAAAAACAGAACAGAAGAGAATTTGTATTCCACCATAAGTGTTCAGCGGCTGAACAATATAATTTCAGTGCGTACTTGGCAAGAAATAGCGTTGAAATTTATTGCAAAATGTGTAACTTATTTCCGTCTGGTTTATACGACTTTTGAAGATACAGCAACTTTTTGCGATGCTATGAATAAATAAATTCACTTTCCGCGTTTTATTTTATCCTCGTAATACTAAACCACGACAGACGCATGTGAGGAAACGTATCAGTCTGAGAAAAAGACATCCTAAGAAGATTATCAAAGAATTATAACTAAACTTCATTTCTGATATTGACAACTAAAGTAATAATGATACAAAATTATCCTTATCTTTTCAGCATAAAAGCCTTGATTTTATTTTAAATATCCGACAATATTCCTTTATCCTCCTATACTTCTTTATCACACTCCACATGTTTCTATCGCAAATAAGATATTAAAAAATGGCATTGATTTTATCGCAAGCAACAAATTCTTAACGTAACTTGCAATTCTACGGCAAAACAAAACAATAATCTGAAAATCAATATTCGATTCGATCAGAGTGTACGTCTCTGCATAAAATTGCGTAAGAAGGAATCGCTGAAAAATCGTTTGGCTACAAATTTCGATTTGAATTGAAATCGTATTTTCGGCAATGTACATGTAACACGTGCAATACAAACGACTCGCTTTTCGCTGCCAATAAATTTCCATTAAAATTTGAAAGCGACGCGTGCGTTGGCATAAAACGTCGCTTAAGTATTATAGTAGGTGGTAAAGAGCTTTAAAGCTACCAGCCACGTGTTATCTAGATGTGCCACGTGCATGGAGGCCTTATCGCAAGGATAGCAACGAGTTTTGTAAACTTAGTTTTTTTGCTCCTGTGTCTTTTTTCAATCTGTCTTTCTCTCTTTTTCTTTCTCTCTCGCTTCAGCACCTCGATTGTAGAAAAATACCACAAATCTCAGCAAAATTATTTATAACCCTCTTCTTCACTTTGATAAGTATTTAATTTAGAGTCTCGCAAAGTTAGTTTTTTTAATTAATCAGTGCGATCAATAGGGCGAACTTGATAAAGTTGGGCAATTAGTTTTGTAGTCGAAGTTAAACTGGAAAAGTTGGCAAGCCTTCCTCTTTGTAGTTAGCGACGATCTATATGAAAGTTGGAACAATTTTTGGGGTATCGCGTACCAATTTTTAATTTAAAAATACACCTCTAATTCCCAACTTAATAAGTCACTAGTAGTTGGGGTATATCTTTTTTTATTCTCTGGAGATTGTTTTGCTGTTGAGGAATTCTACCGTTAGACAAGAGCAGCACCTGCATGTTCAGAGCATGGTACGCTTGTAAAATGTTTAGCTGCAAATATTTGAACGTAAAGCGAATGATCTAACGGGTGGGATCCCTTTCGTTGTTACAGGCACACACACCCCTCCTCGCGGCGGATACAAGACACGTAAGTATTATCAATTATTCAGTTATTGTTTTCATCGCAGTTTGCTAATTATTTCACTCACTTGAAATTAAAAATAAACTATTTCCTGAAAGAGTTATCGAAGTATTTTTCAAAAGAAATCATACAAATCCAAATTAATTTGAAACCAAATTAATTGGCTTGATTTTTGTCATAAATAACTCGAACAGGTTTATTTTTGAATTAAAACAATATATTAAACGTCTAATTATGACATTCTTTGTAATAATTGATTTTAAGAATAAATGCTTTTCAGTTATTTATGACTGAATGTTACAAATAAATATATTTTTATAAATTTGTTTGTGCTTTTATTATTATTTCATTTGCAACATCACATGAAATAGAAAAAGTTTGAGTGTAAAAATGTTTATTTGTAATAATAAAATTCAAAATTAAAATGTCTATAAAAAACATGAGTTATAATTTTTATTTTGACAAGTCAACGTTTAATGTAGAAAATTCATTTCCATTGTTTTTAACTACAAAGTAAATTAATCATTTATAATTCTCGACTAATCAAACATGAATTTATACAATATTCAGCACACTTTTTTGTGTGCTACACTTTGTGTATGCATTTTATTGGAAATAATGTAGATTTTCACTTTTAAATACAAATAATTTTTAACAGGTAAATGCAAATTTTAGTAACAATTTGATTAGAACAATTTGTGTGAAATAATTATCAATTTTGTTTGTTTGTTTGTTTGTTTTGTTTTGTTTTTTTGTTTTTTTTTCATGAAAGCACAGTATTCACATAACGACTACTTGGGTCGTACTAAACTTTAACGATTCGGAATCTGTGTTAAATGAAGAGAAAGGATTATACAGCAAGTTCCTTGCGTTTTGAGATTATGCATTGTTAGTCCATTATATGTATAAACATTGAGTTTACGATAGATATCGAACACCGTAATCCTTTAAAGTTAGTATTCTTTATTTCAAGAGAAAGTACTCAATTAGTTGAAATGAATGAAATAGTAAGAATTTAATTTGCACAAGAAAAAATAATGAATGTAATCGACTTAAAAATATATTACATCTCATTTTTTTTCAAATTAAATGTTTTTTTTATCATTTTCAATTTTATAATTTATTTAAAAGTCTCATTAAGTCTCGTTTTTGTCAAAATGAAAATTTAGTAGCTATTTTATGTTCTTCCGGTCATTGCAGAAAATTTTGAATTCTATCTGCGATATTGGTTGTCCTTGGAGAAAACCTCTGTTTTGCATTATTCCGTCTAGCCGAAATCCTAATTCCATTAAGACGGTTTTGCTTTGCTTCTCGACTTCACAATTTTCGTTCATTCCTATCTCTATATATTCTTTATGTATTAACATCGTTGCATTCCCTGGGAATCCGGGACTTTTACAAAAGGAGCATCTGTTGCTCATTCCATCGCGACACTTATGTACATAAAATACATCACAGATAGACAAATTTTATTTCACTTTCATATAAGATCCTGCATTTATCTGGATTACATTCAATTCTTTAATATGAAAATTGTATCACATTTCGTATAAAGCAAATCAAAATACAAATTTTATTGTACATACATTTATTTTATACTATGAAAAAAAACAAACAAACAAACAAACAAAATAAGTCTATACAAAATCGTAGTATAAAGTTATTCTGTCACGTTGATTACAAACGAATAGACCACAGTCAATTTGTACTTTGAGTGTAAATAAAATTTTTCTTTTATTTATAAAGTAAAATAGAGAAACGTATTAAAAAAATAGTTGTATTTTTTGCTCAAACTCAAAACTAAATTGTCTTGTTAGTATATTATAATTGTATTTTTCTTTATTTTATTTTGAAAAGCAACTTTCATTTTATATTAGCATTTAAATTAAATATGAAATAAAGTTTGAGAGAAAATTTGCAACTCATCACACTCTTTTGACCACAACAAGTCGACTCACCACACATTCGTTGTTTCGAAATAAATGCGATTGACACTTTCGCAAACATCAAATGAGAAGTCAATCTTGGACAGACCAAATGAATAAAGCCACATAGTTGGTCCCGGACGTGTTGAGTTTCCTTCATAACGAGCGGACGCAAAGTTACGAGCAACGAGAAACTCACTTTAAATTCCTTCGTAATACTGGACCAATTGATGATTAGATCAAAAGTGAGAATTAGTTCGTTGAACTTGTTAAAATTGCCGCAGCAATTTAATAATTGCTTTCAAATTATTGATTGTCATTGTATCATTTCCATAGGAAAAATTTAAAAAAATTTGACCAGTATAACTCTTTTAAAACTTGAAATTATCAGAGATTATTGTGGAATATAAAAGAATATTAAAGGTTTTGAGAGAATTTCTACAGAGTTCCCTAGTGGAACAAAAATTGCTGAGAATATATCTGAAAAAGTCTGAAAAAGCTGAAAAGTCCGATTTTTAGGTTTTTTCAGCGTTTTTCGTATTCTATCAGTTTCTTTTTGCAGAGCAATAATATTAGTTTTTTCACTGCAAAATGAAATGTCTCAAAAAGTGTCTCAAGTTGAGACACTAAAATGTCTCATGATAAATCTAAACAGTAATTTATTTTTGTATAATATATAATTGATATGTTCTGTTTTAAATATATACATTTTTCGGGAAAATTTTTTTATTCAATAATAAATTTGAATAATTTAATTTTGACGATTTTACATGAATAAATATTTTTTCGTTTGACATTTTTGTCGATGCGCAAAAATTAAATATATTTATTGATATTTTACATACCAGGTTAACTTGAATAAAATCGTTCAGTAATCAATTTTATTTTTCGGGTTAGTTAATTTGTACAAATTCTAATTACAAAATTAAATTATTTCACAAAATAGCATTAAAATGGTTATTAAAGCATCAACAATCGTTTTAAATAAACAATTTGAGCATGAAGAATTATCCATCTTTTGTCACCACGTATACAAAGAAAAGGTCTTTGGTTAGGTTGTTTATGTTTTAGCTTTTGAGGTTACACCAAAGGTGTCTAAACAAAAATGTTTCAAAATGAGACACCTAAGTTTGCGGTGTGCATTATAAAAAACCTTTATCGAAATGTTTGTAAGAATTTAATCATAATAAATAACAATTTCCAATTTGTTGCTTAAGTTTTATTAATTTATTTTTTCTAATACATTTATTATTACCAGAGTCCGGAATGTGTACAGTATGAAATTGACTATAAATAAAAAATATGTTGGTACTATTATTTTCAAATTTTGACACGTTCTAAATCAAACCTCCAAAAAAATTTGTTTATATAAATGACATATAAAACATAAGCAAAAATTGAGCTAAAATTGTAATTACAATTAATGATTGTCAAATATTAAATGATATTTAAATAGAATAATTTATTATGTCATTCGAAGAAGGAGATCAAAATTTAATGAAAAAACGGCTTAATCAATTTGCAGAACATTTTATCATCAAAGATAATAATTTTATTTGTAAGTTTTGCAATATAATTATTGAGTACAAGGCAAAACAACATATTTTGAAGCATATAAGTACGAAAAAACATTCGACAAATATGAACAAAGCTAAAAATAATGGTACCATTTTGACAAGTACTGCATTGCATACGACACCCAAACGTTACTCTACACCAACCTCAGAACAAGTAAATTTTAATGAAGATCTCTTAAAAATGTGTCTAGAAGCTAACATTCCAGTGAACAAAATTAATCATCCCTC
>JABFPM010004842.1:0-11735 GCA_022817325.1 Idris sp. 1 HC-2018 | reverse complement strand
TCATAAAAATGATCCTTTGTTTAAAGTAAACTGCACATATGATGGATGTAATGTAAGTTATAGAAAAATTAATTCTTTTTATACTCGTGTAAGACGCAATCACGTAAATGCAAACGTAAATCAAATTATTGATAACAGATTTGAAAATTTAGAAAATGAGTGTGATGAAAATCAAATAGCAGGTAAGATTTATTGTAAATAATTTTATGATTAAACTTAAAAGTCACGAAATGGCAGAATAAGTCGTCTAAACGAAATTTGAGACACTTAGATTTTCCAGGTGTCTTAATTCAAGACACCAAAATTGTCTCCAGTTTTGGAGTGTTTGTTGCGACATGTAAACAAAAATGTACTCGTGTTTCATAAAAACTTGCCAAACTAAAACAAAAAAATGAGTAAAAGTTGCAAAGAAATTTGGAACTTAGCAATAAATTATCGGTCCTGCAAATGTAAACAGTAGTTTCAAGATTCCTAGACAACTTTAAATGATATATTTTCTTGTAAAATGATCGTAACTTCATGCAGAATTTCAACAGCAATAATAAACACAATGAAAAAATTCTTCTCTTTCGCTATAACATTCACCTCAAGACTTTATAACGAGTTTTAATTAATTAGCTGTTTCCGTCCATTCTTGTTACGCAAAAGAAACAGCTTATAAACGTATGATAATAGTTTTGCTACAATGTTTACAACAACCTTATCACGTTAATTAACTTTGTAAATTTTTAACAAAAATCTGTATTTTATGACATTTTTGCAACTATTCAAGTTGCACACAAAATATATGAGCAATAGTTTTCCTTTAGCCGTAAAAAAAATCGAAAATTTTCTGGTTGAGGGGACATCTTTGGGGTCATTTTTTTTTCATGTTTTTGCGCTCTAAAATAGACAAAAAATAGTGGTGCCTTTAGAAATTTTAAGAGTGAAACCCTTAAATATGTTATCAAAAGCAATTTTATATGCAATTTCATTGAAGCAATAAAAAATTGCAATTTTGGAACTCAGGGCGCACCTTCAAAACTATATTTTTTCCTTGTTCCTTGGCCTATTAAATGTACAAAAAATAGGCCCAATGAAAATTTAAAGGCTGGCACCTTTAAAATTGCTAATTACATATTTAAAAAAACCGCTAAAAAGAAAATATCTGTAGAATTGCTCATACGTATAAATTTAAAATAAAATATTTGTATAAATTTTATACAAATAAAAATAAAAATTATAGATATTTTTGAATTTACACAAAATCAATTTCATAACTATATACATTGTTTGAGACAAAAATGTTGAAATTCATATGCATATGCACTGATTCACTCTGTGACCTTACCAGTTATTGAAAAATGTCATCTCAAGAAAAAGTACTCAACGTAATCTACTGTCAGAATTGCAACAGTAAATATTTCATCGTGCAAAACGGAGCACGCTAGTATTAAAGATACCAATCGATACTTGAATGCTATTCGCATCGTATAAAAAAGAACAAATACTTTTGAAATTGCAAGTAAATTGAATGTTAACATTTTATAAAGAGATCATAAAATACATGATTTTGATGATTATCTGTTAATTAACAAATGCAATGCAAATGAAGTTTAATCAATATGTAATAACTGCGCATAGTATACCCAATGAATTGAATTCAATAGTAATATATAATTATGACTAAATAATATTCGCAATATCCAAAAAAATCATTAACTTTTTGGTTGTTTGGTGAAAAATTACACACTCCAACCTTTCTTTTTATATTCTAAATTACTGCACAAAAATTATTGTACTAATTACTTAATTCTGACTTACCTTGAGAATAGATGGGAAACTCTCCGTCGCTGTGACTATGTGTCAACATACCCGTGGAGTAAAACTGCCACAGCGTGAATTTTTGGTTGTTGCTAGCAGAAGAACAAATTCGTCTCCGTCAGGTGCAAGGAACTGGATGCTTGTGTAAGAGACACTTTAATTTCGTGCATTCACCTTAACACATGCAAAATAATGCGCCCACATTCTTAAAAACTTTACTGATGACACCAACAATCAGTACACGGTAACATTTTCTATGTCTCATTTTTCCACCCTATAAAACGTAAAAACACTTTTTAAGTTCGTCAGCATAGTTCATCTCAACACAATTAGTTCTGAACTCAACAAATAAAAAAAGAATCAATATTGAACTTGGTTTTCATTATTCGTATTTTTTTAATTGAGTATTACAAGTGCATTCAAAATTGACAATTTAAAGCCCCGGTGATACAAACGTTTACTTCATTTATTTTTGGTGATCAATAGTTTGAGAGGGACCTCTTAAAGAAGACAAGAGGTATTATCAAAAATGAAAACGCGGCAGATTTAGCCGAAATAAATTTTAGATAAGAATGAGCCTTAGTCAAAAATTTTGCTTACACATGTCAAAAACATATCGCGACCTTTTTAAAACCTCTGTTACTCCTAAATATTTATAGATTTCAAGCTAATTAAAGGACTACTTGTGGTTGGATTAAATAAAGACAACGAATCGTATACTTCTAATAAAATTAAATAGATTTTATGATAAAAGAAATATTAAGAAATAAATAAATACTTTGCAAATAATTCTGTAAAGGAAAGCCAGAATTTAAAAGTTTATAGTTAATATTTTTAAAGCTATTTACTATTTCCTTAACCAGTTAACTTCAAAAATACTGGCCAGAACCAATTAACTACCATTTAAATTGTATTGAAAAAAAATCAATCATAAATACATGGTCTCATATAAATTTTTTCTTTATTTACACTGCTAGAAAACATTCTGATAAAAAATTTATTATTGTGAATTGATAAAAATAGATTTTAAAACTTTGAACACCAACATCTCGAAATCAATTAAAGTAGAGTTAACTGGTTCTGATTTTCCTCCATAAAATTGAAAAGAAATAAATCATTTAGTCACTGTATACTGAACCACTTGCATATAATTTTTTAAAGTTTTGTTTTTTACAAATTTAAACATATAATTAATAATATGTACGGATTCCAATTGGTAAGACTGCTCTAAATTATTAATAGGTCCACCTGTTTTCTTTGTAGTCTTTTCTTCGTAAACAATTTCTTTATAGCCATTTGTATTTCATATATTTTTAGCAAATGATAATTACTCAATAGTTGAGTGCAAAATCAATAACAAAAAAAAAGAAGAAATACCGTGATGTTAATGATAGAATTGAAATGTTGTAAGAAATTATCAAAATACGGATATTTTAGATTATTTAAATTTTATTTCACACAATTTTAGGCAGTAATTATGTTAAATGTTATATTATATTTGTTCATATTCGTTATAAATTATAATAGAATATCACATGAAATATATATAAAAATTTGTAAAAATTAGTTTGTTTCAATTATTATTTTAATTTTATTTTTGTTTAAATTATCAATTGAATTGTGAAAAAGTATATGAGATAAAGAATTATCATGCTGTTGAAATAAAAGTTTTTTGATTATTCCAACTAAAAAATAATAAAAATTATATTAAACAAAAAAAACTACGAAGAAATTGTTTACGAAGAAAAGACACACTCCCATTATCCCATTATTAATGTGTGATAAACAAATGTGTAATTATTGATATCTAATTTAGCTATAAAACTGAACACTACAATTGTATATTATTGTTTAATACAATTAATCAAAAATGAAAATCAATTCAATTAGTTATATTTCTTTTATGAAACTGTTAATGATAATCATACTATTAATTAACTTGAGAACAAATTATAATTGCAATTTATATAATTAGTTATTCTATGAAAAGGGTTAAAATTAAAAAATAACTTTTTGCTTTACGTAAAAAGTTTAAAAGTTGTGAGATAGTACTTAATAGTTTAATCAGACTTGTGGTTATACAGTAAAATACCGTAAGCTGTATTACTGGAATAAGTCTTCAATAATTACAGTTCTATAACTTTGTTATCATGCATTTTTTAAAGCTACAGATTTCCTTAATCAGTTTTTATTTTCGAAAAATATATAACAAATTAAATAATTTTGTTTTATTTATAAATATTGGATTTATATTTTGTAAAAAAAAATTGTTGATATTTTATTTTCAATAAAAAAAGTTGTCTGTATTTTATCAATAAAAAGATGAATGCAAATTTAATTTACAAAAAGCAGTTATCAATTTTATTTCAATTATGTTTATTTGATTTTATGAAACTGATAATAATACTAATAAATTAATATAGTTAAATAGTATTATTTCAGTTTTAGTGAGAAAAATAAAATATATCAAAATGAGATCACAAAAGTTAAGTAAATTAACTTCACATTATGTAATAAATTTAATGAAACTTCAATATTAATAATATTTTAATTGTAAAATAAAATTTCAAAAATATATTCTTAAAACTGAAATATTCACGATCTGTATCTTTCGTTTGAAGATACTATAATACAATATTTTAGTCAGCGTATGAGAATATATGTCAAATTTCATATTTCACTGTCTTATTAAGATAAATTTCTCAAGAGTACACTACATTTCTGACGGACAGTTTTCAATAATTAATTGATGAACATTAGTGTATCGTCTGATTACAGACTATCTTTTAACACATTATTATCACATAATCAATATTGAAATAATCATATATGTAACATCAGATATAATTCAAATTCATTAAAAATTTGTTTATTTATATATATTTATATTAATTAAAATAAATTATTTTGCAAAATTATTAAGAGAAAGAAATTGTCTGAGCCAACTTAACAGAGCTTAGTAATTCCTTTAACAAATAAGGAATAATGTAGTAAAATAATTTGTTTTTAATTTTCTACAGAATTTTTATATTTCGTACCAAATTATTTGTATAAAGTCATGAGGAATTTTCATTCGTTAAAGTTAAATTTGTCATATTAAATTCCTAATAAATTTAGAATTTGTAAATAATTATTTACCCTTTGTACTAAATACTGAGATTGAAAATTGTCATAATTAAACATTTTCTTATTTATTGATCATGTAATTACAACTTTGTACTTTCAATGTTTGTACTCTATAGTTAAAAGCATGTTTTAAATTAATCTAGATAAAGAAGTTTATGCAACTTATATCAAATTGTTTTATTCAATTTATATTGTTTTTAAATTATTTGCAGAAGTAAGTCTTAGATTTATATATTCAAAAAAGAAAGTATAGGTATATAAGCTTACAAGCAATGTTAAATTATACGTTTGAGAAATGTTAATAAACAGAGACTTTAGGTTTAAATAGTATTATCGCAGTTCACTTTTTAGACGTTAGAAGCTACTTTAGACGTAATCATCTCAAGGGACTGAGAAATTACTCGTGATATACTTTACGTTGAATAAGAGTTGATAACATTCAAATATCAAAATTTGGCGTTAAATATATGCTGCAGTCAAGATAATAAAATAAGTTACTAGCTTTTATTTTTGTAAACATTTAGTTTGAACATGAATTTGGTAAATTATATTCATTTTATTCATAATTATTTAAAATAAATATATAAAATCGATTAAATTTTTTTTTTCTATTTAATTTCACTTTAATAAAATCATAACTGATTTTATTTGCTGGGTGTCAATAAAATCAGTTATAACTGTGAAAAATTATTTTATCAAAATAAATCATAACATTGATTTTATATTAAAGTTTTAAAATTCTAATTCACTACACAGTATTTCGTGATTTGAATTTAAAAGTTATAATGTATAAACGAAATAAATAAATAAAATAAAAATTAAACAATTAATATAACTTTAGTTTATATTTCACTTTCGATACAAAACACGTAGAAAATATAAATTTGTTATTTACAGATAACCATTTTTAAAAATCAAATTTTAGTCATATGGTTTACAAAAACGTAAATCAAAAATTTAATAAAAAAATAACATTGAGTAAATAGTATGCTGATATAAATGATAAGAAGAAAAAGTCAATATCGCAAAATACACTTACGCGTAAAAGGAAATTATCAAGACATATTACTAATGAAATGTCTTATCAAAAAGAATGCAATCAATCAAAAAACCATAGTCTCAGCTTTAAAGCAATTTCTCAAATTCAGGTTGACGGCAAAATTTATAAATGTAATAATTGCGACAAGACTTTTATACATAAAATTAATTTGGTATCCCACATTCGTATGCACACTCATAAAAGTCTTTATAGTAGCTCTAAAATTAGTAATAAACATTACGCACGTGATCAGTGCAATCAATGTTTTGTATCAAAAAGTAATTTGAAACAACATCGACATTTTCAAAACTTTGATCGCAGCAGTAAATGGTGCCACAAAAAGTTCTCATTTGACATATCCATGCATTCTTCATGGTAAAAGAAATGAAGATTTCATTTAATTTATTTAAAACATAGACTTAAGTTTATTTCTTTTAGTAAACATTTTTGTAACTTCGTGTAAAATATTTTATTTTATGTGTAAAAAAGTGAACGACGTTCGTATACTTACTTGTAGTTTGGGAATAATTGATTAATTTATTCAAATATATTTAAAAATTTTCAGATTTAAGGTCTTTCTGTTACGTAACATAAAAATTGCATTTTCAATTATGATTTAAATGATGTTGTTTTGAGTTTTAATTCATGATAATTTAATAGATTATCAAAAACTACTCTATAAATTGTCTAAAACTAGTTTTTATATTATATTGTAATTATTATGCCTGTTAAAAAGATTTTTTTATAAAAAAGTCAGAATTTGTTTAAAATGTAACCAAATGTTCTTCAAAATATTATCTTTCATTTTCCAAAATATTATAGAATTGTTTGCTAGACAATCGACTCGAAATTTTTACCAATGATGTATCAATACTTTCTCAGCGATTATTTTAAATTATAGAAAAGACTTACTATATTGAATTAATAACAGAACTTAATTGCTCCGAAAATAATTTAAATAGAAAATAATATGAAAATTGAAACTTTAATTTGATTGTCAAATGGAAAGATTTAACATTGGAAAATTAATGTTCTTCAATTATTATATAATTTATGTAACATTGATATTTGAAAAACTTACATTTTTTTAATGAAAAAATAATGATTTAAGTCATATAACGAAAAAGAAAATTATTTTCCAAATAATATTACTCATTACTTTTTGAAATTCTTTAATAAAAATTTATGATTTAATATTAATTGTTTAATATTAATTTTTTTGTATTGAATATGCAGGAAAAAAATGTAAATATCTACAAATTGTTTGTTAAAGGTAGAGATGAATTCAAAAGCGATGAAAAAATGGTATAATTTTTATAGTTTAACATACTAGCAAAAAGCTAGATTTATTTTTAACAATGAATAAAGTTTGAAATAAAATTTTTAGCTGAAAATGTTGAAAATTATAAATGTAGTTGAATCTTAAATTTGTAAAAATAAATATTTTAAATTAGAATTTTAAAATATTTTTAATTTTAAATTTGTTTTCAAAGCTTAATAATTCTTAGTATCATGCTCATGTATCCTGTTTTTATCTGTTACTTTAATTATGTTATTCCACATTTTAATCATATTTACCAACAAAATATTCAACCCATCTTTACTTTAAACATGCTTTTTAATTGCGTACTTGCAAAATTATTATTGTATTTATTTTGTTATTATTTAATTATCCCTATTAGAAATAAAAAGACGTACTAAAAGATTTTCTACTTTGTAATTATAAGCTATAATACATACATTTTATAATAAATTTATAATGTTTCTACAAAATTAAAAATGAATTAAATTTTTTATTTCTTAATCACTTTACACTCTAACCACTATTAATTTTTCAGCATTTTCATAGTATTTAGCAAATGACAAAATTTTCTGGCTTTTAATTGCATAAATTCACCAGCTTTAATAATTTTAATTGAGCCATCAAAAAAACTAGTTTTTTTATATTGACATCTATAATTCGTTGGAATAACTTTTCCAAACATTATTCTTAATAGCACAGTATTTTAACTGTACACACAATAATTAAGTCAATTATACTTTAGGAATATCAGAATAAAAAAAATTCTTATTACGTTTTTTATCGTGTCGCTATATTTATTTAATAAAAGTAATTTAAAATGTCTATCGTACAAATTAAAATAATTAAACATAAATATCCGATGTCATTTTCCATTAAATTGATAATTCTCTTAGATTTATTTTTGATTATTTTTCAGTTATTAAATTTATTAATAGCAATTGCCTCTTTTGATAATTTATTTAATAATTTGTAAAGTGTTTAATTAACTAAACAAATATAAAATTTTACCATTATTTCTTGCCACTTGCATTAATTAAAAAGCAATTTACATTATCATGCAGTTTCAAACCAACTTCACTTACTGCTTGATAAAACATCTTATTAAACTTATTTTAACTTGTCTTTCATTACAAACTGTAATATAATTTTTTAATTGAGTTAATACTTAAGTAATTGTAATAAAGTAACACACTTTCACATTATCGCATTTATTATGAAGTAATAATTGAAAACAAAAGCTGCGTAAAAATGTTCTTTGTGGTTAAGCCACAAAGTTTTACCTTCTATTTATAAAATACAATGGCAAAGCAAACACAAAAACATTAATTAACAAAAAAAAAGAAAAAAAGAATATTGTGCATCTGTTATTTTCAACCAGAAAATGTACTGTAATTTTACAAAAGAAAATAGACTATTTTGCAATTAATTAAACAATATTATCTATAATATTTTATGTACAATATTAGAGTAATTTATAAACAAAACTATGTAAAATTTTTAAACAATAATTTACAATGCAAGTTTAATGAACTAACTGACCTACATAATAAGCGTAATTTTAATTTTTATTCTACGTTGAGATAAAAAAAATTGTCGAAAATTATATCCCCTAAAAATAGCAATAATTTTGCTGACGTTAAAATCTGTAAATTTTCTTGTGTACTATATAAAACAATGAAAGTAAACAACATTTATAAGGAAGTAAATATTAATTACTTGTGTAAATAAATTTAACTCAAACATTGAAAAAAGGATAGATAATAAAAATTAATTATTTTAGAAGTAACAAAGGTAAAAGTTTAATTTTGTGAAAAATATAATTATAATCAAAGACATTTTTGCTGCTATTAAAATCTAAGTAATAATTCATTAACATTTTGT
The DNA here is from genome assembly GCA_022817325.1 of Idris sp. 1 HC-2018. Lineage (NCBI taxonomy): Eukaryota > Metazoa > Arthropoda > Insecta > Hymenoptera > Scelionidae > Idris > Idris sp. 1 HC-2018. The sequence goes on along the minus strand of JABFPM010004842.1, from coordinate 2,583 downwards.
TTTATCTTTGATAATTACAATCGAACCTGTAAAAATATTTTAAATATTTCCAGAAGTATCAATTCAGTATTATTAATTAATAAAATCTTTTTCAAGAATATTTGTCAAATTACAACACGACTGAGTAGTCCAAAAAATCTGCTGAACACTCTAAAAACTGTAATAAATTACACCTATCAAAAAAACGAAATGTTTAGAAATAATTTTTTCGCAACTCAGCATTAATAATTAATTGCTTTCACCAAGAGCATCATTAAATTTGCAAAACCGTGAGAAAACCAAATCCTCAACCGTTAAAACTTTTAAACAACACTTTCTCCAAATCTCACAAACTGACTTCCCGATGGATCACCGATCGATGCGCAACCAGCACATGGATGTTTTATTTTTCTTTTTAGATCACGCTCGGCGCGTGATTCGAATTAACTGCGTGTGCCCCATGGGACGAGAAAGGACTTTCGTCCAGGACGGGTTCGGTGCGCGTACTGGGAACCACTGCGATGGGAGTAAGAAGGACGGCCGAGAACGGAAGAGCCGTATGAGTGAGAGCGCGACCGTGGACCAACCCAGAAGAGGAGGTTGACAGAGTCTAAATTACGAGCAGAACAAAAGTGCGAGAGAGACGCCGCGCAGGGAGCGAAACGGCGCAAGCTTAGCTTTTGGTAAACGTGTATCGTGGGTGCAAGCACACTCTGCGAGTCAGGCCCCTGATGGGGTGGCCCCGGCCTGGCTCGACCGCCGGCTTACTTTCGATGACCTGGTTTTCTCGGAGTTGAGTCAACACGCGACACCACCAAGAAAATACAACAAGAAATGGGGAACCAAAGACAAAGACGAAAAGAGGAAATGTTGCCGAGACACATTAAGAGTGCGACGAGTGTTTTGTTCCGGGCCAGACTCGCTTGGAAATAATGAATAAGACACGAGACTAATTATAGTGGTTTTCCAACAAAATAAAACACAAAGTTGCAGTCTTGAGAAATGTCAACACTTGATACAATTTTTAGTTGAGGAGAAATATTTTGTTGGATCTGTTTTTAAATAATCATTTTTGAATGGTTTGGATTTTTAGAAATTATAAATGATGGTATTATTGCAACGGAGTTAGAGCTTTTAAGAACGGTTTTAAAATTAATTTTTACATTGAAATATATTAACTGCCAGTTTTAGTGACAGACTGTTAATTGAAAGGAATTGCATCATAATGAGAATTGTTAAATGATGAATTATCTTTATTGCATTTCTATTATGCAAAATCAAAAGTACATGAGAAGAGCACCTTGAATTCATCACAATTTAATCGCGGTTACAAAGCAATCTGCGCTCGCATATGAAACAGTGCATGAATTATATTTCGTTGCAGCTCAACAATTATTATTTTATTTGAAGAAAAACTTGAAGATTTTCAACATCAAAATCTAATTTTCTTTCAATCATTAATAAAAATTTAAATAAATATTCCAGCTTAAATTTTTGAATTTATTTTCCACTCCAAACAGGAACATAACAATTGTCTTACATATGTCGTAGAAATTATAAATATTTTCCTTCGAGTATAAACTCTAAGTCATAAAGAATGGTTTTAATTCAAATATTTTAAAAGTAAATTATTATCAAGTTTGTTTATTTATGTTGATTCTAGAACAAAAAGATTTGTTGTAATATTTCTTTATATCATGTACATGCAATAATATTTACATATAATAGAAGCTTAAAGTTGAAACATTTGCATGGATTATGTAAATGTAGTATTTTTTACACATTATTTACGACTCCTGCCATTAAAATTGTACATAGAACAATATTCTAGTAAACAAATTTTATCTGTATGTATCTCATTAAATCCTATTTTGAAGCAGCGTTTTGGTTATAATATTTTTACTTGTTAATAGACTGTTAAATATAAATTAAAATTTGGTAAAGTGGAATAAGTTTTGTTGGTAATTTAATTTAAATCAACATTAAATTTTAAATACTAATTCGTTTGAGCAAAATCATCAACATGTCACCTTTATTGCACTAATCTTTCATTTAAAAACGTATTTGGGAGTGAAACTGTAAGTTACGAAATCATAGATACTTCATCAGAAAACAAGCAAAATAAATATAAATACAAACATTTTATTGTTTCGCCCATATGTATAATATAATTATGTGACTACCCATTTGTAATTCTGCTAACTTTTTTTAGTAAATAAATAAGTAATAAACTACACATTATATAATATTTTTTGTTATTTATACAGTTATAAAATCTAAAACTTAAATTCAAATTTTTAACCAATCTTGGCTAAATGTAACTATATTTCAGTCCAAAAAGCAAAATGTATTTATTAAACACTTCTTTAAGGAATAGAAAATGATTTTATTCAAAATTTATACAAAAGATCTTTATTTACAAAAAATATATTATTATTTACAATTTATGTACACACAAGATACGGTATTTGTCATTGAAACTGGAAAAAAACATATAATAAAAACACTAATTTTATTGAAGTATAAATAACTGATTTGGTTGTTCATTCTTTTCTTGGCGAATTTTTACAAATTGATCAATGAGATTGTCATGTTTCTAGCTTA
>JABFPM010004841.1:0-12067 GCA_022817325.1 Idris sp. 1 HC-2018 | reverse complement strand
ATTTCCAAAACGACATCGAATTTCGACTTAAAAATTTAACAGCATATTCTTTATAAGTCACAGATTCGATTTATGCAATAAAAAAAAACGATTTTTTGATCGTTCTAAATGGACTTCCCCCCTTAAATTATTAATAAACACTAGTTATCAAATCAATAATCAGTTGAATTTATTTCGAAAATAATTAATACGCAGTAAACATTTTAGAATCTTTTAATAACTTGTTTTTGCAAAAATTGTTAAATTAATTATTTCAGATATTTCGAATCAATCCTTTTAAATGAAAATTGTTTTTTGAAACAAAATATTTTATCTTATGAAAGTAAAAGAGGGTATTTTTTTCTTTAATATAAAAATAAATCAAAATGATTGAGAAAACAAGCAACTGAAACATCGTATAATGTACATTGTGCATTGTATTCAAAATAAAATCAATTGATTATTTTTCTTTTATTAATAACATAATAAGTTTTACCTCATATTTATACGTAATATTTTAATTAACTTAAAGATAAGATCGAACTCTAAAATTACTTCTTTTTGCTGTGTATAAAAATTGACAAAAATATTTTAATGTATACAATTTTTTATGCGGCTCCGAATGCAGTATGAATAAAAGTTGAGAACAATAATTTTATACTCAAGGTATTAATATTTTAGTTATTCCTATTTTTGACATGTTATTATTATCGTAATTCTTACTCTTTTAATTTAAAAAAGTGATCATTCACTTTTTTAGAGTACATATTCACTTTTTTCAAAAGTTTTGGTTCATGTGCTTTCAAAAAATGAATAGTCCGTTTTCAAAAAAGTGAACTAGTCACTCTACAAAAGAGTGAAAACTTCACCCAAAAAAAAAGTTAAATTTTATTTACAAAAAAGTAAAAAGAAATACAAAAAAATTAAATAAATAAAAACATTTTTTAAAAAGTGAATACAAATTAATTTATTTCTAAGTTATAATTTCACTTTAATAAAAGTTAATTGAACTTTTGTAAAAATGAAAAACAAGTTCACATCTCAAAAAGTTAAATGTTCAATTTTCCAAATTTAGAGAGTACTCCCAATTATTTGACATATTATTAGGACTGGCAGAAAAATATTATTACAAATAATTGGTAATATTTATACAAAAAAAATTTAATTTATTTTCGGTGATCAATATACCTTAAACAAACGAAGCTTAAGTGACCTAAATTGTTAAAAACGTTAAGCTAAACGTGGAACATTGTAAGGTTTCTTTATTCAAAATCGAATTTAACATAGAAAATATTAAAAAAAAACAAACAAACAAGCAAACAAAACTAAAATTGAGACAATTTAGAAGATACACTACTGAACCTATAAAAATATTTAGTACTTAATTTCGATGATTGGATAATGTATTCGAAGGGTCAGTACAAATTTGGGAAGACAGAAGACGTTTGACCATTTTCTTCATTATCAATTTTTGTTCAATCAACCATGTTTTACGATTCTTTTAATAATGTTCTTTAATTCTTGCACACTCACAGAAATAAACATTTTGAGTCAAGAATTGTAATCATTTGACATGTGAATTGAGCGAAAAATGTAAACAACTTGAGTCGCGATTTTTTAAATCTTACGTCAAGATTTAAGGGTATCGATCTAAAACTGTTATCGATTAGTGGCGCTGAAGCTGATGTAACAGCTGATCCGGTGTGCATCGAGGCTATCGATAAATCCTGTTATTTTCGCTTGAAGATGAAGAATCTGCTGAACTGGAGTTTGTCTCAAGCTGACATTGATCGACTTGTGGTAAGTGACAATAAGATATTTTGTTTTATTATTATAATTATGTGTACATTTTTGTTTTGCTTGTCAGTGCATGTCTAACCTCTTTGACTGTCATATTTGTTGCAGAAAATGATTTAAACTTTGAAAATGTATTAAGTATCACATTGGATGACTTAATTAAGTTCGATTTTCAATTAACGCTTGGCAAAAAGTTGAAACTAATTAAACATATTAACGCATATAATAGCCAAAAATCAATTCATCCAACAACAAATGTTAGTAATAAATTTTAACTCTTGTATTTTGTTATATGAAAAGTAAATTCATTTTTGTTTACGTAAATATTCGCACATTTTGTTATGTAATTTGTATTTTAAATGTCTCATTTTCAGTTTAATACTGTATTTGAATCGAGTGTTGTACCAGTAAATTATATATATTGATTTTTTGAATTTAAAAATAATCTTTCTTTCTCTTTTCTATAATAAAAAAAATTATATAATTAATAATATATACAATTTAATAATAATCAATTTCTTTCTTTGTTTATCTTTCATAGATTATGAAAGAAAGATCCGATTTTCTGCTCCTCCTTTTGTTGCCGCCAGAGGCAGCACATGAATCTGAGACGAAAAAAGGTTTTCATCTATCTCTATTTTTCAATGTTAATGATACGAAAAAGAGAGAGATAAACTCTGTCAAATGACAAAACTCCAGAATAGAGTCTCGCGTCGCATTCGACTTCGTCTACCTTGTCTCGTCGGATCGCTTCCGCGATCCTTGATATGATAGATTCTATTTTAATGACATCAACGATTTAAAAAAAACAATGAAATATGATTATGTATAGTTTCTTCAATGTTTATGTTATTGTTTGATGTTTCAGGTTATCATAAGATGCCGTCCGAAATAAAATCTACGGGAGTATCTGAGGAATCAAGTGAAAGCAGAGGTGACTGTCAAGATAGAACTACAAATGTGACAACAGAAGACTTACGAAATGATGAAGCACTGAATTTATCTGAATATTTGGACATCAGTACAGTAATAAATGATAATCAAACGTTCTGCAATCAAAATGTTATGAACACATGTGATAATTTAAACATTATAAAAGAAAATGGCCACGCCACTCCTTGCAACGTCAAAATTAATTCAGGCATTCTTGAAACTAGCATCAAGAATAGTTTAAGTATATCATCAACAAACTTTCCAACAACTTCGGAATCAACCAATTCTAATCCATTCTCCGCCTCAATTGATGTAACCAAAGCTGGACCTTCTACCGAAAATGTCAACGAATTAGAATTGCAGTCAACGTCTGCCTTGTCTCTCAAACCTGAAAATGAATTTTTTTTAGAAAATGAAGAACAATGCTCTGATGAGGATTGTAATAATAGCGCGACAACTAGCGTTCAGAAACATCAGAAAGCTAACAAAAGCACTCCATACAAAATACCATGTTCGATGAGCTATGTGTTAAGAAATTATGATACCGATGACGATTCTACGACTATTTCTTTGAGTGATTGTATTTCTCAAAAATCATCAAGTAGGTCAAAGAATGAAGCTGAATGTGATATGACGTTTGTTCCGACTTGTAGCTCTAATTTGGAGCATAATGTACCATTACAAATGTTGGAGGTGGATGCTTCTGCTGTGAAAGAAAGTGGTTCATTTAAGCTTCCGATTGTTAATTCTTATCAAGTTGCCAAGGCCCAGAGAATGGAAATGGATGACGGAGCAAGTGAACTGTTGGAAATGTCAACTAATCACAGAAATTTGGATGGAAGAAAAAATATAGAATTGGATGCGCCAGGCACATCCAATAGTAGCGATGAATGTAATTCAGATGCTGAATCACAACAACTTACTAAACAATTTAGTAGAAGTAGAAGGGTAATTTTAAGAAATTTATGAAAATTATATGAAGAGAAATTTAAAGGTCTTTTAGCATTATAATTTGTAGTATATTAGTTACCATGTAATTTTCGTATAATTAACATACTAGATAATTATAAATTAGAATAATTTAAAATAAGGTCAAATATTTTTTATAAGCATATTACTCGCATAAACGTTCATTAGGATAAAATATGAAACACGAGCAATGTATAATATGTTAAATTATCTTATTTTTCAACTTAATTGAAAATTGGATGATCTACGATTTTAGGTGATTTTTTCAATTTTAGGTGAAAACATCAATAAAATTTTTTTCTTTTAGAGTTACACAGGTAAAGAAGAAAACTTATTTGAGTTTTTAATGACATCTAATAGAACTTTTTTGATCTAAACAATATTTATATGGATATTTAAAATTTATAATTTATTTATTAACAGATTAATGATTGTTTAAATATAGAGTTTTATAAAAATATCTTTAAAGGGTCTTATCATGTATAACACATTGACAAAATAACACGGGACAAAATAATACACGACATAATAACGTAAATTAATAATATTACACGACAAAAATATCACATTTACTTCTATTTGATTATAATTGTAATGATTTTTTGCGCATTTATAACACATTTTTGTTTGCAATATTTGCATTATATTCTGATTTCTTCTTTTGTGTCCGTTAATTTTTCTTATCTTCGTAAGATGCTATTTATAAATAAATAACATAATTTAGTCGGCTTCAAAATAAATATATCGTAAATTCAAAATGTATACATTGATACTTTAGTTTTGTGAATATCTTCAAGACAACACCTACATGCTATAAAAATGGGTCTGCAATTTATTTTGAGTCAAAAAAATTCTAAGTTATTATTATATAACAATTACACATTTAACAAATTACGCGAAACAACATCAAAAATACATTGGCGTTGCACGGAATATCACAAAATGGGTTGCGGCGTAATCGTTCACACAAATAATAATAAAAAATCAGGTATGTATTGCACAGTGCGTTCGTGAGGCGTGTCCGAGCTTCCCATTTGAATATCTTCAAATTTATATACTCTCTGAAGCGTGAACAACGTTTGTCGGCTATCAAAATCCTACAACTAAAATCTGGTAATGAACCGACACAAAAAAGAGAAAATATCGAAGCCACGACTCTCGGTTGTTGAATGTCGTATCAAAATATAATCGCGATGATATTATTGAATATTTGCGCGGATTGACTGCAAGCGTGACAATTACTACGTAATTAAAGACCTTTTTTTGCATGAATGTATAGGACATTTATATATTTCATTTATATTTATTTATTAATAGGTTCGAAATGTATTTATTATATAATTTATTAATATAACTTTCTGATATTTATTTCTTTTTTGCTACTTATATTATTAAATCGTAATAAAACTAATAATAACATGTGTTAATTTTTATTTTGTTTTTTTGTCATTGTGTTATTTTGTCGTGTGTCGTTTTTTTGTGTTATAGATGTCGGTCACCATCTTTAAAATTAAATTGTATCTTATATAGAAGGAACAAAATGATATGCACTTTTAATTTTAGTTGGTTTTGCTATTTTTGCATCATAGATTTGATTTGCAAAAAGCGATTAACATTATCCTGTTTCAGTTATTCCATATAAAACTTTTGCACTGATATTTGAATAGTACCCACAAATTTTTGCTTTTAACAGTGTAGCTTATAATCAATAATTCGATCATTTTTTTAAAGAGATTTTGGCCACGTTTTAACGGTCTGTCTCACTCTGGGGCGTGGCCTATGCGAAAAAATGTAGAAGCTATGCCAATCTAGTGTCAAAAAGACTTAATTAATATGCTTATTATACCAAAAAAGTATAATAAACATACTTCCTAGCATGATCTATTATTAGGCTACGATTGTATCAAAAGCATACCGAATTAGTATGGATAATATTACAAATTAAACGTATTACTTATAATGCTAAAAGTATAAAATTTTTCTCCGTGTGTATAATATTCTGATACCGATATTTTAAGAGTCGGTTGAAACAACATCTTATAATTATTATACGTACAATGATTATAAGGCGTTGTTCCAATCGACTTTTAATTTATTTTTGTTTATTAACACTTATTACCAATTTTTTTAGTCGACCATGGAAATAGGCGATCAAACTAAAGAATGTGGAGAATATTATCAGTTATGGCGAAGTTCAGGTGGCGAGCCTTCTAGTAACTCCAGGTATGAAGCACTTTATCCAAATCCTCCTCCTCTTCCACCTCGGTCTCTACATAAACAATTGCATAGAAGAAGTGCGAATAACCATGACTTGAAAGATATTAGATTGCAATCAAAGAGACAAAATCAGAAGTTAACAACAATGCCTTTATGGCCCGAAGATTGTTTTGAATTTGAGATTGTGGACGTTGATGAGGCTCCTGCATTAAAGGTACTTTTTAAAATCAAATAATGGTTTACGTCAATCGGATTACGCCTATTTTTAAATATATTTTCCCCACGTAAATGCTCTTCAAGGGCCACGAGCATTATTTATTATCAGTTATTTCTGAGTGCAAAAAAATATTTGTTGTCACTCTTTTTTGTCTTTGGCCTGCGGTCCTCGCACGAGCCGAAAAAACTGCCAACTTTTTTTCCGCGGGAATAAAACAATTTTTACTCTCATGGTGCATAATACACTATTTATGTATTTTGCAAATAAAATTTATCCAAAATTTAACATTTGAAAACATAATTAACGATATTAGCAGTATTTTATTTTCGTTGTTTTTTAAGAATATATAGCTAATTATGCTAATTCTCGTGAAGAACATTTATGTCGGAAAATCATATCCAAAAATGGTGTAATTCAATTGATGTAAACTAATTTACGAGTTCAAATGTAAAAAATATTGCCAAAAAACAGGGTTTTCAGCGCTCCCAAAAATTTTGAAAAATGTTCCAAAAGTATGTGGAGTTTTTTTCTTTTTTCATAAAAAAATTTGAACAAGTCAAAAGAAAAAATTCCGAGCCAGCCTACTTGTTATACACATAAACTCGTCAAAATTAAACCGTCTTAAAAATACTTTGCAAAATTGTTCAAATTGCTATAACTCTGTTAAATTCATCGTGAAAGGACATTTGAACTTTGTATTAAACGTTTATTTATTATTTTTCCTTTAAGACTCAATTTTAAAAAATTGGTTATTTCAGACGAAAATTAATTAATTGAAAACAGTTTGAAAATTGCCAATTTTTGAGTGATCCTTTGAGTTTTATGAACATTCAATATTAATATTAATTTAATATTTACAGTCAAGAACAGCGGTGACAAAAACTCTAGCACTTTTAAGTTCACGCAGACCTCATAGGCCTTTATCAAGGCAATCTGGGGGTCCTAGTAATTCTGCTGAATGTCCACCGACTCCAATTCATCGACCAAAGCCATTTCGCCCATTGCCTATATGCCCCTCACCAAATTTGTCATTGACACCAGAAGAACCTTTACCTCCATGTAAATTTTCTATTTTTTATATAAATTTTACTATTATATCTTTTTTATAGAAGTACGAATAAAAATTATCATTTTAGCTTGGGAAGCCAGAATTGACAGTCATGGTCGAGTCTTTTATATTGATCATATTAATCGTACTACTCAGTGGCAAAGACCAAGTTCTACATCAAGGAATACTGGCTGTGATTTGCGACGACAACAATTGGATAGACGATATCAAAGTGTAAGACGTACAATTTCTCAACCAGATAATATTGACCGCGAGTCTAATGCTTCCAATGACAATGCTAATAGCGCCGAAAACTTAGAACGTTCCGCGCAAAGATTACGAGTGGAAACTACTGATATAACAACGACTCCAGCAATTTTATTTCTTACACGAAATGATTTTTTCACTCTCTTGCATACCAATTCTGAAGCAATTGAGCTTTATAATCGAACACCACCTTTGAAGCATATGATTATGCGAATACGCCGAGATCCTATAGTGTTTACACGATATGAACACAACCGTGACTTAGTTAGTTTACTCAACTACTTTGCTGATCCAACCAAAGATCTACCTGCAGGCTATGAATCGAAACTTGACCGCACAGGAAAGGTATATCATCATTTTATTATTATTACATATCATCATTGTATAAGTGGGAAACGATTATTAGGGAAGAATATTAGAAATTTTTTAGAAATAATAACAAATATAATCAAAAATGTTAATTTGTTTTATGCAGCAAATAAAATTAATAATTTTATAAATACATCTGCCCTCTGTAATGAATTTCACACGAATTTTCTGTTTCTTATACGATTATTGTAGAGCTCTCTATTCCTACACGAAATTTTTAAATTCTTCGTTGGATTTCCTACATATATACATGAATAAAGAAGTTGAATAAATTAAAAGGTTTTTATTAACTCTGAATTATAATTTTCAGCAATTTTTTATAAATCATGTAAGAAAATCAACTTCGTTCATCGATCCGAGATTACCAATTGAAGCAAGTCATATAAGAACGGCATATGACGAAGCTCCGGTACCTCCTCCCCGACCTCAGCAATCTTCTGTCACATCAGTTCCCGATATTCCTATAGCTTATAATGATAAAGTTGTAGCATTTTTGCGGCAACCTAATATAATGGACATTTTGAAGGAAAGACACGCTGCACTGGGTCAAAATATTGCATTAAAGGAAAAAATTAACACCATTAGGATTGAAGGAACAATTGCACTACAGAGGTGGGGCCATGATGTACCCTTAGCTTTACTTCTAAGGTATAATTTGTTATAATTGTAATTAAAAGTTGTATGTAAAAGTTGTTGAAAAATTATTTTCTCTGCAGTCTATTCGAACAAGAAATCATGTCCTACATACCAGGTAATGTGGGACGATCTCCTGTAAATAGTCCACATGCTTCCCCTGGTTTGACCAGAGCTTCGGGTAGAGCACCAGCACCTTATAGACGAGATTTTGAAGCTAAGCTTAGAACATTTTACAGAAAACTTGAAAGCAAAGGCTATGGACAGGGTCCGGGAAAATTAAAGTACGTTTTTAAATAAAACCTTGTTTCTTTGTTTTATCCTAGCGATAGAAATTTCGTGAACATGCTGTACAACTGACGCTCTCTTTCATTAGAGGAAATGAAACGTCAGATCTTCCTTTTTCCAACTCTCAGTACACTGTGTATGTGGTATTTTTCTTGTCTTTTGTTTTGTTTGTCTTTATGTTCTTATCATTGAGTTATTTTCTTAATACCGTCAAAGAGACTAACTTTGTACCAAAATTTTAATTTTTTCCACTTTTCATGTTAAAAGTATATATATTTCAGAAACAAACATATTGTCAGTGTATTAAAAAATAGATTTAAGGTTTCAAAAATAAAAAATGTGAAATTTAACTTTTTGCAATTCAAAAGTATTTGTAGGGCATGTAAACGAATTGGCATCATTTTGAAAATTGAGTGTCATTTTCACAGTAAGTTCACGAACATTTTGGTGGTAATGTATATTAATTTTAACTTGAATAATTTTGTATTTAGGTTACATATTAGAAGAGAACATCTTCTAGAAGATGCATTTACTGATATAATGGCTGTTTCAAAGAAAGACTTACAAAAAGGCAAACTGGTTGTAATATTCGATCATGAAGAAGGCTTAGATTACGGCGGACCGTCCCGTGAATTCTTTTTCCATTTATCACGTGAACTGTTCAATCCATATTATGGCCTATTTGAATACTCAGCTAATGACACATACACCGTTCAAATATCACCGATGTCAGCTTTCGTCGATAACTATCATGATTGGTTTAGATTTTCAGGTCGAGTTTTAGGTTTGGCACTAGTTCATCAATATTTACTTGATGCCTTTTTTACGAGACCATTTTATAAGGCCTTGTTACGTATACCGGCTAGCTTAAGTGATCTAGAAAGTTTAGATCAAGAATTCCATCAAAGTTTAATGTGGATAAAGGTTTGTTTAACATATTTTACCAACACATAAACTTCTTTGATTGTTATGAAAGTAGGACTATCGTGAAGTGAAATCCATGAAAAATTAATGAAAATTAGTAGATGTGTAAATTGAATATCCTTTAATCATATCCCAAAGTTTTAATAGCCTCGTCTACTTATTATTGGAGGTATAATAATTCAAAGTTTGGTCAAATACATTAGCGGTATAAGGAAGTGTTCCAAATCTGATGTAAATTTAATTGTAACTTTTGTAAAATCCATGACAATTTTACTAAAAACTATTATACAAATATTCTTAGCTTAATTAAGCTTCATACTTAATGCTAAGAATTTCGTCTACTTAGTTTAGGAGTCATTCACAATTATAATTGTAAAGACACTAAGTTTTAAGGTTCTGATTGACTTGAATTCAGGTTGATCTAACCAGAAATTCTGATTGGAAATTAGCACAATCTGAATTCAGGTTATATTTACCTAAATGGATTTTCAGTGTAAAGGTCCAATATTATGAAAAATTCACATATGAGCAATTCTACAGTTAGTGGTTTCCTTTTAGTGGTGAAAAAATCGAAATATTTTTAGCTGAGGGGATACCTTTGGCATTATCTTTTTCTTGTTTTTTTTGGCTTTTGAAATACGCAAAAAATAGTGGTGCCCTTAAAAATGTTGAGGGTGACACCTTTAAATATGTTATCAAAAGCAAATTTTGTGGCGACACGCCATAACCAGTTAACTAATAAAAACATGATTTCGAGGTATTACCGTTTAAAGTTGGCAAACTCTTTTCTTCAACAATTTAATTGTAATAAAAATTTCACCTAAAATACGTTATATACATTAAAAATATATCGAAAAATTTTTATATTTACATGTCGAAATTATTGATGACAAATTACGTTACTTAACTTGTTATGGCGCGTACTTGTCAGTTAACTGTTTATATACAATTTCATTTTAGCAGTAAAGAAGTTACAATTTTGGAGTTCAGGGAATACCTTAAAGGCTAGTTTTTTTGTTTATTTCTTGATCTTTGAAATGCCCAAAGAAATCTGGGCCCAATAAAAGTTTAAAGGGTGACATCTTTAAAATTCCTAATTAAATAAATGAAAAAACAGCTAAAAAAATATCCGTAAAATAGCTCATATGTTGTTTAAACTCATGTATTTTAGTGATTTCTGAGTTAAATATAAATTATTTCAATAACATTTGACAGGGATGGTTCTTTACATATGTATACAAGTACTGAATACATTAATACAACAAATGGGGGGAACAGAAATTAGATACTCCTGTGTATATTTTTTATTATAATTCCTGTTCAATAACAATAATTATTATGTTGTCAATTTAATTAAAATTCATTAACAATTACAGGAAAGAGATATCAGTATCGAACCATTAGAATTGACTTTTTCTGTAACTGAAGAACTGCTGGGACGAGTCGCGGAAAGGGAACTAAAACCAGGAGGTCGAAACATTACAGTCACTGAAAAAAATAAAAAAGAATATCTTGAGAGAGTACTTCGTTGGAGACTTGAACGTGGTGTTGCAGAACAAACTGAATCCCTTGTAAGAGGTTTTTATGAAGTTGTGGACCCACGTCTAGTTTCGGTTTTTGATGCACGTGAATTAGAATTGGTCATCGCTGGTGCTGCTGAAATTGATTTAAATGACTGGAGAGCGCACACTGAATATAGAAGTGGATATCATGATGCTCATCCAGTAGTAGAATGGTTTTGGAGCAGTATTAGCAGATTTACAAATGAACAACGTTTGAGACTTCTTCAGTTTGTTACGGGTACTTCAAGTATACCATATGAAGGGTTTGCAGCTTTGCGGGGTTCCACAGGTCCCAGAAAATTTTGCATTGAAAAATGGGGAAGACCTAATAGTTTGCCTAGGTATGCATAACAATCATTTAAAATTTAAAAGTTTAAATGAAACATTTAAAGAGATTCATATCACAAAATTTTAATTTTTGATTTACTTGCATTTTTGTTATTTTTAAAATAAATCTTACAAGTTGGTATAAATAGAAATTTATTTTCAACTTATTAATTTATTTAAAAGATGATAGTATCAATTTGTAATGTTATTAAGAACGAAAAGGATATCAAAATAAAATTGAAATAACTCTTTGTGAACACGTATGTACTTTTATTTATGATACAAAAATTACATTAACCCTTTCAGGGGCACATTAATTTGAGTGAACGAATCTTGATGCCGATTTGTATATATAGGTTTTCAGGGTCGCAGATTTCAAATTTGAGGTCAAAATCAAAATTCAAAATGGCGGATCCAATATGGCTGACCAAAAGTAAAAAAAACCTTTTAAATTCAATTATTAATATATTTCTATAGATTTTCGAGGTCACTAAGTTTGAAATAAAGGTTGAAAAGTCAAATTTCAAGATAGGGAAT
>JABFPM010004840.1:0-12068 GCA_022817325.1 Idris sp. 1 HC-2018 | reverse complement strand
AAAAAAAAAAAAAAAAAAAAAAAACTTTTATTTCAAATGAAAATTATCACTTGAAGCTAGAAATAAAATACGCTTTTATGAAATATAAAAAGGCTCCGTATCAATTGAGGTTTAATACTTCTTTCTTTAAGATACCCATTAACTTACATAAGATGTTTTTTTCTCGTCTTAATATAGATTTACACATCGGATGTACTGGTTTAAGTGAAATATTATGGCGTCTATAATGATTATCTCATACGACATCTCGTCACACAATCGTAAAGTAGATTTTGTTATAAAACAAGACAGTTTATTTCATTTAATTTCTTTCGATTTACCTAACTCGTTAAAATTGAAATAAGCTATTAACCTGTAATGGCCGAAATAAGTGCTTCTACTTTACTTGCCATACATTTTTAAAAGCGAACTGATTTTACATGGGATTTCCATACTTCGATCTTATATTCTTTAATAATTGAATTGACACTTTTTTAGAGTTATAAAAAAAAAGAAAAATTACTAATTTTACATACATACATACATACATACATATATATATATATGTGTGTGTGTGTGTGTTTACTATTTTCAAGTTAAGTGCATATAAAATGTATAGCTTAAAAGTGTTCCCCTTATTTTGATAAAAACAATCGGACCATCTCTCCCGATAAAGTTGCTTTAAAAATCTACCTACAAATCATCTGTAAAATGCAATTGAATAGAAAAGTTTGGGGTGACTAGAATATGCGACAGATGTTACATAATTTTAATTAATTATGCTGCCTTTTTCGATGATAATTCAAACCTGATCAAATAGATGTCAAAATTTATTGTTAAAAATTGATAAAGCGATTCTTATGATATAAATTATTTTATAATATAAATTAATCGTCGAGACTTAAATTTTCTGTAAATTAAATTGAAATTTAATCAGATTTCCACATTTATTTGTTAAATAATTTTGTAATATAAATTAATGTTTGGTATTTAAATGTCTTACAAATTAAATCAAAGAATAATCAGATTTTCAGCAATAAAATTAATTGTAATTTGTTCATGCATAATTCCCGATAATCCTTAATTAGCAAATTTCCAAAATAATCGCTGTAATTACCATTTAATTATTCAACTCTAAATTTAGGCCACGGCATTTTTTGTATCCTTTTAAAGTGTAACCGATACAGTTTATTTTGAAAGAAAGAAGAAAAGAACAAGTCACAATCTTAATTAAATTTAAATGATTCTCAAAATAAATAATTATAAACAGTCACTTTATATTTTCACAATAATAAATATATTTTTAGTATATCTTTGTTAATGCGTACAGTATATTTTTTATTCGAGTTCGTCTTTCTTTTCTTCCAAACATGTAAATTATGATAAAATCATGATTTACAGTTTTAAACGAATGTGTGGCCAAGAATTTATAACCACAGTTTGCTTAATCATGAGTTGTATACTTATGTAGAACACTCAATCATACTGAGAGGAAAAAATGAATCAAGACAACTTTTCGGTTGCACATAATGAAGTTTATTAATTACTCCCAGAAACTATGGCACTAAATTAAACCGCAAACTATATTTGCAGCTAAATAATTGACACATTTTCTTATTTAAAACAAAAAAATGTGTCATCTGCCAGTTTCACTTGTTACTTATTTTTTTTTTTGTGAGTGTCTTTTTTTAAAAAAAATTTGCTCGTAAATTTGTGTTTGATTTAAAAACTTCGTATTGTTGAATACTGTAAATGAACAGATCGAATGTTTTCGGCAAGGATCGTAGCTGGAGTGTGGAGGCTAAAGCGGGACATACATGACCGTCATGACCACGAGTCTATACCCTGTTGCCACATTTCGGCAGCGTCGAGCGTTCCTCGACTGTAAACAAGACGCGCCTCTCACGTTTCGAATAACCGCGCCGTGTACTCGGATTACATTATATACCTGACTGAAAAAGAACCGAGCGCAAAAAGGAATCGAGTTCAGTGTAAAGTAAAATGATCTGTGCGCAAAAATTATGCGCCACGTAAAACTTGCCGGTTAACTCATTTTGACGCTATCTTATGGCAGCGCGTTTTGTTGTCTCTATGATTGCATTGATATAATGATCCCTTACAAAAGACAGAGTAAATTGAATGGAACAATTTTCTAGAATTATTTGCCTAACTTGCATTTGGAGTTCAGGTCACGAAATTGAGTTTTGATAATGAGACACTGTCATAAAAATAAATAACAATCCAAGACAGGACCCTAATTAGGATTTCAAATTTCTCGTCGATAAAAGTTAATTTTTATAACCCCAGGCAATCGTGCTTTTTTGTACTTTTTTCCATGGCGAAATTGCATAAGGTATAAATAACGGATTTCACACGCTCGCTTTTCCTTTTCCATTACTTTAATGTCAAGGATTGCGCGTAACTCCAACTCTCAGTTGATTTCGGTGTATAATACTTAACTTCATCTTTGATATCTGAATGAAGTAGAGGGAATATCCGCAATTTCTGCTTCAAATTATAACACGCAAACTGCGCGAACGCTGATATTAACTACCTCGAGTTGTGTCGCAAATAAACACTTAAGATTGATTTCAACTTACGTTACGTTAACATTGCTGACGATAAAAATTATAATTACAATTTACGTAATTATCTCGTGACTTCTTCGCTTTCAAAATTATTAACTCTTAATGAAGAAATTCAAAAGAAAAACAAGAAGACGAAATACATGATGTGTGTTTTTTTTTTAATATCTTGTGTTTGATAACGTGATTTGGGGTTGTATAGGCAAATGTATTGAAATATACGTTTCTTTGTGCATTAGCGAGACAAAAGAGGCTGAAGTCGGGTGGGAGATTCATGATCGAAAGCCGAGGATACAGAGTTGAGAAAGGATCCCGAGAATGTCCACGTTTCTCGTGCCTCGGGATTCCAAGCCGAGTTCTACGTGGATAATGCAAAATGTGTATATACTATATACACATACACCTCTAGATATTTAAGTGTATTTGTAACCGGACTGTAAAGGAACTATGTCTGCTCACGGTCGCGTATACGTGCAAGGCCCTCAAATGGTAATACAAGCTTTCCAAGTGACGTTGAATTTGGCAATAAAAAGCAACTTTACAGTTACAAAGCGAGGACAACTTTACAAAATTCCAAATCTCGTACAATTTAATGCTCCACAAAGGCCAATCTTGAATTGTTTTGGCCGAACAAATGTTATTTCAATATATACCCAAGTCAAAACAAACAGTCTTTAATTTGGAGCAGCAAACAAAAGGTTTATTTTAAACAATTTTGACTCCGTAGAAAAATTTACGGCGACCAATTAAATGGCAATTTGAAAACACTCGGTGAATTAGAAGCAAATATTCGTACTAATCTGCAATCGGTCATGGGGTTTGTAACTGATCGAATGTATCACGTTTTATGTAAATTTGCATGCTATGGCCTCGTTATACTGGATATATCTTTCACAGAAGGGATCACACAAACGAGCACGTTTTTGCCGCGGCAATCGAACTGCTCTCACCCCATCTTCCTTTATTTATATATTTATCTCCCTTATATTTCTTTCCCCCACACGATTTACACCAGAAGGCACGAAACTATTATAGGCGATTTTTGATTTTCTAACATTAACTTATTCCTATCTAGAGAGTCAGACCATTAATCCGCGCGCGCAGTATTATTTCATAAATTGCCCCTGCTAATAATAATCCTTGCGCTCAGAGAGGATAAAAGCAAACTTTATTTAAAACCTGTATTTAGCCTTGGACTTGATGATAGTTTTTCTATGGAGAATTAATAAAATTAAGTGAAAAGTCTACTTTTTAGATACTTCGAACAAAAAGATTTCTCAACATTGTTAACAGTCGATTTTATCCGGGTAATAAATGCCCGTATGAGCCCGTACCACTTGTAAAGTACTTATGAATGCCTAAAAGTGTAATTCTAAATTTGATGTTTGCACGATACAAAACGTATCCAAATTGTTGTCTTCTTTACATGAAATACGTTTTGTATACAAAAAAGTATAAACAGCCATCAATTATCCGAAATTTCTCGCGCCATGTGTAAGATGGTTCGAAAACTCAACTCGGCTTTATAAACTGAAACGACTAAAAGATTTATTCATTGGCAATGGGATTAAAAGGTGAAGTTAAAAGCACGCCACTCAACGCACATCTGCTGCACTTCCTGCAACCAATGGTCGCCTACCCACTCTAGTTTCTCGAACAAAGGCTAACTTTTCGACTTAGAAACCGCAGTTGGCTTTCGATTAACAGTTTTGGATCAAAAATTGCATCTCTTTACGGGACACGTATCACCCACACAGAAAGACACATTCACACGAGCAAAAGATTAAAGACGAGAATCCAAATAAGGTGCTGTTGGGAATCTGCGAGCACCATTTGCCCCTACTCCACGGTGTGTGTACGTTCAAGTGCGCAGAAAAGGCTGAGTTGAAAGACCCCTAGAACAATAACGCCCCGATACTCGAAACTTTGCCGCTGCACTTATTTCACTTTTAAGACGATTCTGCATTATTTATCGGGGTCGGGGATTAAGATATGCTCTCAATAATGTTCCAATGAAACTGCTGTACTTTTCAAGCCATTTTACGAATTAACGAGAGAAGCTGGTAGCAAATAAATAAATAAATAAATGAACATTTAATTAAATAAATATAAATTCAACTCGTTTGTCTTCTTTACGATTTTCAAATTTGTTTTCCAAAGATTTCCAATCAATTGAAAAATTTGCTTTGAAATTGTTGTTAGAAAATTAATTTAGTACGGTTGACATACATTGAGGAATTTTTTAACAACAATTTTAAATGTTTTGGTAAATTTCAGTTTCACTATCGCCTATATAATTTTTTTGTATATTGAAATCTATGGGAACTTTTAACACACGTTCTTGTCCTTTTGTTTAAAGTATTCATAGTTTCCTGTCATAAACGCAAAGCCGAGACTTCCTTCCTGATTTTTATCTTCTGTCACTTGCATTGCTTGTCGATTATTGTTGTTCTTGTTATTTTTTATGCTTCACATTTCTTTTGCAACAATTTTTCTATAAATATAAAACTTTATCTTTCACGGTGAAATTACATTTAAATCAGTGTCTTTTATTTTAAAAATAAAAAAAAATGATTTTTGAAGATTTTCAAAATGTTCATATATGTTAGGAGTTTTATTTTTTTCACAGTAAAATTAGTTATAAGAAAAATTATTTCGTCAAAAATGGACACAAAAATATTTTGTTATGTTTTAAATATATTTCCATTAATTCTTCCGAACTACAAATCTTTTTTATATAAATTAGAATTGAACAAAATTAAAATGATTTTGGTAGATTTACTCAAATTTTCAAAAATTTTCAAAAATTTGCAAAAGTTTTCATTTTTATTTACTCTAATATGTTAGGTTTGTTTAACCAGTACTTACATCAAAAGTTTCGCCTTAAACATATATAATAAAACAGTACGTAAATACAATTATTTCTGTCGAAAAATGTATCAACATGGTTTTTACATTTTTGCACTAGCTGAAATCACAAAAAGCCATCATTATAAATACATGTTAACAACTTTTTAACATCTTATTATGTTCTAACTTTCAATTTGCATTCTACTGAGAATTCATAAAGCTGAAATATATATTTGAAATCTAAATGTCGCCAGTCAGATAACCGAATTAGGGGTGTCGTAAGTCCATATATTTTCTCGCTACAGTAACTTCAACCGTTTTGCATTCCAAGTGCGGATAACATGTACGCGCGTGATCCTTAAAAGGACAGGACGACTTTTTTTGTTGTATATGGAATCTCTTTGAGAGAGTGATTAAGTGCGAGCGGCCAGAGAAACGAGATTCGGTCGATTTTATCGATTCAAGTTGGCGCGATTTATTTGAAGAAAATGGTCGCATCAAGAAGATACGCGCAATATTTGTGCCGACTTATCCCTACGCTGATGTTCAAATGAAAAGTGGCATGAATTATGAAACCTGTATTTGAAAATTATCCAGCCACTTACTGTCATCGTCGAATGTCTTCAATTTTATTATTGCTCCTTTTTTTACTAGAATTAATGTAAATTTTATTTATTGATATGAAACTCATGACCATTTTATTTGCCATAACAAACATAATGGACATACGCTTTTTTTTCTTCGAAAAGTATATATTATCTGGATTTGTTTATGAGCATTTATTGAGTTTTATAGTTACAGATTACAAACAAAAATCGGGGAAAAAAATCTTTACACTTGGAAACTTATTTTCATATTATGCTAAAGAATGTTTACGTAATATTTATAGCTTATACATATTTCCACAAATAAACTTTATCACAGCTCATATACTGTACACCACGTTTAACAGCAAATATTGACTAGTTTTAGATCACAACAGAAGATAAAAGATTCTATTCGCATATTATATCTTTACTAGGGAAATTTTTGTTCTAAAAATTGGCATCTAATGCAGAGCTTAACAGAAGTAAATTTATAGAGCACTTTGGGGCGAAACAAAAATCAGAATATAGTTATGGCACCAGCTGTATAATATTGCTGTTAATAAGTTTGCAACATATTCGCGTCGTTAGTTTAATACTTGTTATAGGCAATTATGGCGATTCAGTAACAGTTTGAAAATAAATTTCGTAAGAAATCTAGTTTGTTTTCAAATTATTTATACAGTGCTTGGTGCGCAAACTTTTCCGACCTTTCTCACTTTTAATTATTAAAGTATTAATCAAAGTTTGTATTGGCGATAACTTTATTATTATTTAAAAGGTAATAAATTTAGATAACCTTAAGGGGTCTGTTTCATTAGACATTCCTCTAATGCATGAATCATTAATCATAATTTACAACTTCCTTAACAATTTTCTCTTTGCAATTTTCCTTCTTTTTTTGTTTGCGTTTTTAATGTTCATCTGAAAACATTTAATTATAATTCTTTTTATAACAAATGATCCTTGAAGCAAATATTGCCGGCCAATTTTGTTTATTTCAACCGCAGTAAATCATAAGATTATAATAAATTTCTCAATATTGTAGAAATTATCTCGGATTTATTTTAGCAAAAGTTCGATTCACCCTTGTCACCTATTCTATGGTTAGCGAACTATATATTTTTTTTTCTCCATTAAGCATACGCTGGGGCGTGAACGTAGACCATCTTTCATGTCTCCCCGTATTAGAAATGACAATAAAAATTGGGTTTTAATGCATTAATTTTCTCACTTCATATATATTTTTAACATGAAAATTTTAATTTTTTCATTTGCTATTTATAAAGTTTCATATATATTTTAGACAAAATCATACATGAACAATTTAATTTGAATTCATATATATATATGTTTACATACGACGTTGAAAAATTACTTTGGAGCCACACACTTGTAGAACAGTAATTAGTCGCAGATGCGTGTAGAAATAGACACGCGACTGGCTTTCAAGGATATTGCGACCATTTTACGTAGACGTATACCTATATGTGTGTACGTGTGAGTATGTCTCTGCGTAAATATGGGAGCAAATCGAACGCAGGCTTCTTGGAAATTAGAAGCATCACGGTTTTCTCTTTTTGCTTGTTATATTTATGAATAACTTTAATTATTATGAAAAAAAAAAACTTTTTTTGCTGACTTGATTCAATTGTTCTGTCATCTTTAACTTTTAAATTATTGTGGGTTTTGTGCTGAAATTGTACGTATTCTTTATCTTCCTTTGACTTTGTTCTTTCTTACGAAAGAAAATTGCTTTTTTTTGTTGCTGAGGAATCTAGAAGAATAAGTTCACAAGAATTCTTAATGTATTAAAAAACTGGTATTAATGCACAAAAAATAGGGAGAACAGCATGTAGTACAGCTTATTTAACATTTTTTTTTCTTCTTCAATTAGAAATGCAAAAAAATTTTGTCAAGAAAGTTAAAAGCTCTTGGTTGTAACACTTTTTCAAAGTAACTCAATTGTAAAAGATTAGTCTCCTTTGTTTTCTGAAATCAGAATATTATTGTGACCAATTAAATTTTCAACAACACTTTTCACACTCTGACGATAAAATGTTTTATATATAGTTAACACAATTTTTTTGTGCGCTGAAGGAAAAATATTATTTATACAGCTTCTTTCTTTTTTTTTTTTTTGATGCTGGAAATTGTAGCCCAATGATGAAAAAAAAGGACTCTTCGTCCCCGAGTGTGTCGTTATATGCGAGTCATGCGGTTTATGTTTTATTACAAAGATAGGGAAGATACCTCAGCATGATTTTACGATTCTGCCTCTTAAAGCATTCTTTTATGTGTTTCGACGATAGTGTCATCCTGCAGATCATTTCCAAACATGCAAATTTTCAAATCCGTGATAAATATTGCTATACATTTTCTGAACGCGTTAAAGGTTACGACGTTTACGAATAAAAAAAGAGCGAGTACACTTTATCGACTGAAATTTACATTTTAAATAAACACAAGGCTTTTCATTCATTAAATCCACAAATTTTATGCAAATTTACGTTCACGTTCTAACTTTTAAGGAGAGAATGCAAATATGAGAAAGGAATTTTTAATTACGCCCGGTATCAACAAATTTGGACATGTAATTATCGTAAATTTTAATATGAATTACGTGCTCTAATAAGAATTTTGACTTGCTAAGTGACATTTTAGGGTCAAAAGAAAAGAAGTTAAAAATAGTCTTTACAAAAATCGTTTAATCACATAAAGAGTTAAAAGAGGCAAATTCATATAAGGGATTATAATGTAATTTAAAATCACGCTATCTTTTTAGCCAAGCCTTGTGTGCTTAATTATAAACAGACTGTGACAACTGATTAGATAATAGCCTGATTAAAAAACGTGATAAGTTATGATAGTATACTATAACTCTATATGTTTACTTTTCCGTTCAGTGACCAAAAGTTGCAGACTTCTTTTTTGCATCTCTGTTAGAGAAAAAATACAATCCAAAGATAGGAGTTCTATTTCCAAACTATTTCCCAGTACTTTTATTTCTGAAACTCTTTTTTTTCATTCGGTAAAGTTTTTTTTTTAAATAATATAACTCTTATTAATTGTTAATTTTGCGATTCCACCTATACTACCGGATCACAAAACATCGGCTTCGATTTCTGATCCTTCTCTATCTGCATCTTCGTCTAGCATTCACGGCTTTAATAAAACGGCTTTCCTATTAATATGTATCGGAATTATTAATGTTACGGGTTAATGCAAACTTTATATTAACGGACATTCGCACGCGTTACATGTGGTTAACCTGAAAGAAAACACAATTCACATTATCTAATTTTTTTGCATGATGCTCCAATTTTTGCCGATTATTTATTTATTTATTCGTGTCCCGTTATTGTTACTTTTTTTCTACTAATGTTCCTAAAAGACATTGTATAACGGCAATCCAAGTAATACGAAAATTGTTGAATGAACTATAAATTTTGGGTTCTCGAGTTGTGATTCGTTTATAAATAATATATTGTATGTAAAGTAGCATCCTCACTACCGCATCCTTTGTTCAACGTAATGTGATAGATGCTTTAACGCTTCCATTGCCACACTTTAACATCCTTTGTTGTCCCTCATTTTTTTGTTCAAACTCCACTGTAATTAATGCAAAATTTTGTCATCTATCAATCATCTAGAAAACTTTAAATTTCAGTTGCAAATACCATCTATTTCCTGCAAAAGATAGATAGATAGTCTTTATTTTTCAGCGTTCTCAGCTAGTTTTGGTTACAAAAAATATATATTTGCAATTTGATTTTGGTCTTTGCTAGTGTACTATATCACATTCACACTTGAAAAATAAGTTGTAAAAGAGTTCAATGTAACGAAACTCTTAGTTCCTGTTAATAAATAAGCTTTTGTTAGGAGTGCTTCTTACCGCTTATTCGTCTCATGGCCAGATTAAGATTCGCTTACTGAATTTGAAATCCACAGTGATGATGAGAACAATCGGTTAAAATATCGCGATGTTTCATAAACACCATACCACACTGCTAAATATCACCTATAAGCAACGGGACTGCGATCGTCGCGCACCATAGCCCTTTGGCTTTCCACCACATTAATATATAAAGAGAATATATACTTCAGCACACAAATTGTGGATTCTTCTTTTGTGATATAAAATTAGATCGCTTATTTAGATAATGTTTGGTGTAACACTGGTTAGCACATCATCATCATATGACGGACGCGCGCCAGACAGCATAAAAACAAACACACGACGCCGTCAGTTTCTTACGAGATACTGGCGAGTAGTGCGCGTGAGCACCACCGAGTCCACCTACAGCGCCACCGTCACCGGTGCCGGGCGGTTCCGCGAGCGTACTTTTCATTGTAATACTAAGAAGAGTCTGCGCAGAACCTTAGCGTGCAATCACTTCTTTGGTAGAAGCGCTAATGAATTTTGGTACTTTGCTATGGGTAGCAAATTTCGGAAAAGTTTTTTTTTCAGTTCCTACATCCTAGTTATAAAGTTGATCTACATTCTAACCAGACAAGACATCTGTCAGAGGTGATTAAAAAGTTGTTAAACTTAATGTTGACTGACAACACTTGCTTATTAATATTAATTTATAAATTTTTTAACTCTAATTTGTCCTGACACAGAGAGTTCTCCGTTATCGCGCTCAATTGAACTGAATGCAAATACGAAAGCCAATCAGATGTTCCTTCCAAATAATTATGATTATGTTGCGTTCAATTTTATTAAACTGATCGTTTAACGTGAAAAGCCTGAGCAAATTGGATTGAATTCAATTAAAAAGTTGACAAGAGAAATGTGCGTATAACAGATTAAAACCATTTCAAATTCATTATGTATATATAAATGTCACGAGTGATATGAATAAATCATCAAAAGCAGATTTCATTTTCACTTGAGGAAAATTTATTTACATTTTTTCTTTCCGAGTAGAAAAGAGGTAAAAATCGCGTGACATTTGAAGCGAAAGCCCTGATGAAGACGTGATTGAGCCCCAAAGTGATAGAGAGCTTTATTCAGACCTCAACTAATCCCCGGAGACTTGATCAGCCTGCTATAATAAAAGCTTTACTGCAGCTTTATTTTAATTTTTAGTTGCAATAAACTTGATTCTTGTAATAAAGATTGTTCCGTTTGACAAGGTGTCTTCATACATGTAAGATGCACCGTCAGTAAATCGATAGAACAATGACCCCAAAAGGAGAACAAAAGTTGTCATTCCCCTAGAACAGTTGGAACTAAATTTGTTTAGTGAAAAAATGTTCTTCAAAAGAACAGATATTTATAAGCTATCCCAAAACAAAAGCTAGTCAACTCGAAGTAGACGTGACTGCATTAAAAAGCAGTTCATTTAAATTGTTGTACTATCTTAATAAAAAAGCACAAAAAACTTGATACATGTTTTGAAAACAGGATTGTTTTATCGCGGTATAGTTTTACATTGTTTTGCTAGACAATTTGTAAGAAACCTCTCTCTGCGGCAATGAATTTCGGAGAGAACAAATTCAAAAAGCTTTTTTCAATATTTATAGTTATACTTTGCAGAAAAGAATGCTATATCAGGAGTTTAGTTTCAACATCGAAGTCCATTTGTCCAATTCCACTATCATATATCGATTAAAAACCGTCTAAATATAATTCCGAGTTGTTGTTTTTAAATTGTTGATCCGCCAGTTTTGGAATTAAGCTCTTCACATAACAAGTGCAAAAAAAGAGACTGCGCATGCGTCTATCAGCTTTGAAAATTTGCAACCAATGGTAAAGCACTATAGACTAAGTCTAAACTTTTTGTTCTTGGCAAGTTCTAAGTGAGGTTGCGTCCAGACTGCATAAGGAAAATGGAGAGTCTTTGAAGAGACCAAACGGTCAAGTGGCGTTGAGTGCAAAGTCAGAGAAAACGAGAGAGAGAGAGAGAGAGAGAGAGAGATAGATAGATAGATAGATAAACTATATTCTTTAGCGTTCTCAGCTAGCTTTTGGTTACAAGAAAAAATATATATATTTACAATTTTTGTTTGGTGCAAGTTGGTTTTTGTGTATACCATATCACATTCACACATTGACATTTCA
>JABFPM010004839.1:0-12069 GCA_022817325.1 Idris sp. 1 HC-2018 | reverse complement strand
CGTTATTTGAAAAACTTCTAGCACCGCTATAGTTCTTTTAAATAATGATTACATATAATGTAATAAGTGCTTTATGCATTTAGTTTACTAGCACTGATCGTAATTTTTAAAATCATAATTCTCTCAGTGTAACACTTTATTTATATATGTATTAAATACACTTTGTTGAATAAAAAAAAATAACAAGATTTTCTCAAAAAGGTGATTTACTTGCAAAAAAAGAAAAAAAATGACAAAAAATTAATTAAAATCAAACATATTATTTTTTTAATAAATTTGTAACATATTATGTATAGTATTTGCAATAATACACGCTAAGTGTTTTTTTTTAATAATACTTATTTGTAAATTATTAAGTAAATTGTTGTTAACATTATTTATTACTAATTACTTTAGGTCTAGAATAAGTTTAATTAAAAAAATATATAATTAAATCGTAAAGAATTAAACCAAAAGTCAAGGAAGTTCTCAAATGTTCCTTCACTGGTATAGATTTACCCTAAGTTGATCAATAATAATAAGAATAAGTAGAAATATCCAATTTGGACCAGATTTTGAATGTCTATTTTTTGTTTCAAATTTACCAAAAAAATGAAACAGGTCTTATTCATAAACATCTCCAAAGCTTTCGACACAGTGTTATTCATGATCTTCTGGGGTTATAAGTTTTTTCAGTTTTGGGAAAATGCTCAAAACTGCTGTAAATCATGATCAATTTTTGTTTATTAAATAAAATGCTGAAGTATAAATTGAAATAATAGATGACTTTACGAAATGTATTAAAATATCTAAGGGCGACCTGCAAGAAAAAAAAATTCTTTACTGCTTGCTTTATTCTTATCAGATTTGACAGAATATTTTAGATCAAATGGTTGTATAGGAACCATCACTAATATTCGACATCTTCTTAGCTTAAATTATTAACTTGATTGGCATGATAAACAAAATTTACTGATCCATTACAAACCATTGTCCAAAATCTCAATATTTCCAAAAAGTGTTGATTTACAAAGAAAATTATTTATAGTTGATTGATAAAATGCAAACTACACTTAAGATAATATTTCAAAAAATAATTCTCTGAAGTTTTGACCTTGGAAACTTTATCTTTGTTTACAAACAACTAAAATTTATAAACAAATATTCATTTCCTAGTTTACCAAAACAATACAATTTTTATTATATTATTACATCCATAATTACTATAATTAATTCCATTAAACTTAAAATATTCTCGTCAAAACATAAGAACATAAACAAGCCCTTTGATTGTTTCTCAAACAATCATGATTGCTTGTTTACTTTTTTTTATTCTAACATCTCATCTGTAAAAAAGTCCATAATAAATAAATTTCCATTCCATTAATCACTTTCACCAGATTCAAACTTAAAAATTCACAGAGTGCCCCCTCCCCCCTTACATTGGGACAAAATTATGAAACAAGCCTTCCTCCGTTTAAAAAAAAGATAGGCTCAAAGTCAGGCCGTCTCCTAATTATTAGCGCGGGCACAAAACTCGCTCATTAGTACCGCAAGTGCCGCACGGCGGCGCTACTGTACGAGAGAGAGCGCCGCGATCGGTGGCTCCGCCCCTTGAAGTACCCAATAGGCGGAGCCCGAGTGATCTATAGCGTTATAGAATATCCCTTCCCCGGGTTGTGCAGCTTGCCCGTGAGTCTCAAGGCCACGCCTGTCGAGATGAACGCGCGGCCGCGGCTTCGGCCCCACGTTGACCCCCATCGCTGATGTTTATGCCCCCGTCGTCGTGTCTCTGTCTAGTCCTACTGGTTTTGTGCTCTTTCCCGGCCGCCAGCGTATCGTTCAATTCAGTTCTGACTTCTCTCTTTCTCCTCCTTCGTTCTGCCTGGTGACCCGTTCTTCGTCCCCCTCTATCCCCCCCCCCTTCGAACCCCCTCGCGACTTATTCCAAGTACCGTCTCTCTTCACGGTCCGCACTCTCGTGTCTTCTTCTTATGTTCCAGGCGTTCACTACCGCTAAACATTCCTGTCAATTAAAAGCGCAAGGCCGGATCCGATTTAGTGGCGTGTTAGGAGCGGTCAGCCACGGTCCGTGGGATATACGCGCCGTCATTCGGCCTTTCAATTATGCGAAAGGCTAAAAGATGGGCTCGTTTTGGAATCTGCAACATCTTTTTTTTCGCACAAAATTGGCGACCGCGTTTTTCTTGCGGAAGTTATAAGAACAATTGTTTTAAAAAAAATTTTGTTCAACTTTTTTATTTATATAAAACAACTCTCTGAAGTTATTTAACCCTCTAACCTCCAAGCATAGAAAATTTTAATTTATAAAACGACTTACATTTGTGTATCCTACAAGACGTAATAGAACACTTAAAGGGTTAAGAAATAATAAGTTATTTAAAAAATGTCAAAGAAATAATTTTCAAAACAAATATTTGTAACGAAGATTTTGTTATGAAAAGAAAAAAAAGGAAATTTGTGTATCCACAAATAATGACCTTAACTTATAAACGGATAAACTTTGTTTACAAATAAATGCTATTTATTTGCAGTTGTACCAAGTTTCGAAAAATAAATAACCTTTTTAAAAAACTAACGACCCTTACTATTTCTGAATAAGTTTATTTATAAATACAAGTTGTAAACAAACTTTTTTTAAATACCATTAATTTTCTTATTTAGGATTTATATGATTTTCAATATTAAGAATTATAAAAAAGAACACTTCGGTTGAAGGTTATATTTATGTGATTACCAGATCCGTCTTCAATGTTAAATTTGTTTTCGACATTGACATTTAGGTTTTGTACCACTATGCCCAAATTTGGTATTAGAAAGGAGCAAATCTTTAGCATATAAGATGCTCAGATGATGGGTCGGTTCAGTCATCGAACAGTTATGAAGTTGTTAATTATGAAATTAAGATTAAAAATCCCTTCCAGCTTTGACCTGTGAAGTGCTCCATATTTTGTCAAAACATTACTATCTCAATTAACTAACATTACTTTTATTATACCTTATACCTTGGCAAATTTGTAAAATAATTCACTTCAAAAATTGGCATTCTCCTATTTTGAAACATAGGTTAACGCGATGCCGAATGAAAATTCTCTTATTCTTAGTGATATTTTATATTATTTGATTGTTTTAATTAATTTTGAAAAAACGGCCATGTACCGGTGTTGACCATAGATGGGAGAATTTTATAAACTAAAAATCAACAAAAAAATATAAAAAATTACAAAAGTAGTTTCGAAAGTACGAAAAATTATCGTACTTTTGAAACTATTCACGTAATTTATTATATTTTTCATTGTTTTTTAGTTTATAAAATTCTCCTATCTATAGTCAACACCGGTACATGGCCGTTCTTTTCAAAATTAATTAAAACAATCAAATAATTTAAAATATCACTAAAAATAAGAGAGAGACAGAGAATTTCCGTTCGGCATCACCTTAAAGTAGCGCCCCCATGTAAACAAAGGCCAACCAAAAACATATGATCTCTTTTAATATTACTACTACTTTAACCTATGTTTCAAAATAGGAGAATGCACATTTTAAAAGTGAATTATTTTGTAAATTTTTCAGGATATAAGATAAAAAAAACGTATTTTTAATAATATTATTGAGATATAGCAATGTTTTGATGAAATATTGAGCAATTCATAGAGTTATGAATGGATTTTCCACCTTAAAGATGGAGTAAGTTCTAATTTGATGACAATAAATGTGTTTTAAGTTCACGTTGACAGTACGAAATGTAACACGTATGTAACCAAATATTAAATAAACCTGACAACTTTGTAATCGTTATACTACGCAAGTTTATTTGAAATAAACATTATTCCCCCTATACTTGAAGATTGTTTTTAATTTTTTTTTGGCAAGTATATCTTTTCAATAATCATTCACCAAATTAACATATCTAAATAGTATGTAAAACTCAAAATAAACGATAAAGTTTGTTTTATAGAACCGTCAATAATTTATTGCACATTTGAACCCCTTTAAAATATCACCTACCTACGCAACCTCGAAACAACCCCATAAATAACTCAAACACTTTTATCGACAATAATTAAAGCCGAAAATGTGCCACTTGACCGTTCATCAAAGCGACAAAACGAAAGCGGAGTTAATGTAATATTTGCATATCTGAGATCTTCCTTAATTCGTAGAGCACCCAAATCTTCTCGTCTGAACAAAGAAAAGAAACGACGAGCGCGTTGGTGTAGGTTATGCGAATGTCTGACATTTTCTTGGCAAACCGAATAAACCCCATAAAATGTCTCGCGATTGTCTTTTGTATTGGCAGAGCCGGGGACGTTGTATGCTCTCTTTCCAAAAATTCATATCAACTCAAATAAATTTCGGGTCCATTTCAAAAACTAAGTTCCTTTAAACATTTGAGTCATATTTGATCATAAAAAGTATTCCCGTTCACTTTGGTCAAATTACATTTGAACCAAATGAAAAACTTTTTAAAAGCACCGATTTATTTATTAAAACAACTCGCACAAATTTATATCGATTCTAGTTATAACGATTTTTATAACGGTGTAGGTACTTAGAGATTGAATTCAAATTTATTATTATTATGTAATTTAAAAAAAAAAGTTTGAAGCACTCTCAGTAACAGACTTCGAACATACAAATCAATTTTCACTTTTATTGTTTCAAAAATTGTTCATTCATGAAAGGATAAAAACAAATAGTATTATTTCTTAATTAAAGGCAATTTATCACACATTTTTTTATTATTAACATACGTTATTGCTTATAAATTACCTCAAAAAAATGTCTCCCTGCTAATTTGTTTGCTTCCTAGGAAAATTGTTTCCGGTCTTATTTTTTTTGTTTTTTATCCCTGTCCTTTTTGGCTTAGGCCTGCAAATATTTCGGAAGTATCCCGTTATGCAATAACAATGTCGGTCAGTGTTGGTTAAGCATGTGTGTGTGTGTGTGTGTGGACCCAGTATGTAGTTATTCCTTCGAGACCTGAAGTAAAGTGCAGGTCGTAAAATAAAACACGCCCGGCACGCTTTCAGCAGATATCTTCCATGGCACAACAGTAACAGCCCTCTTGTCCCCTCATTCTAAAAGATAGACAAGTTTCCTAAATTCGCCTGCAAAGCACATTTTCAGACGTCAAATGGTCACATTATTTACATCATTTTTCTTCGTCTCAGATAAATGTTTATAACAAAAATATTTCTCACAATTTAATGTAGAAATAAATCAAGTTGAAATACAAAAATTGAGTAAAATATACTTTGATTTTTTAAATTAGGTAAAATGAGATTTTTAACAGTTGTTTAGTTTAGTAAAATTGTAAACTAAATAAATGTTTACATTTGCAAATACATTTGATTTGAGTTTAGAAAGGATTATACTGACACAGAGCGTTAACGAGTTGTAATATTTTTAGTTCAGTGTATATAAAACTTGGAAATGATTTTTAATTTTGTTACCAGATCGATTGTGATTGATGAATAAAAAAAAAGTATCTATGGACTGAAGGTAATTTACGCAGACGTCGCATGTTTTTACATGAATGAGTTGGACAATAAATTATCAAAACTTCATTTTCATTAGCAGATAATTTCTGCGAAGAGTGACAAGCGTTTGATCAAAATTTATGTGACTATTCAGAAAGAGAACCGATGATTAAAAATAGTTTCGGTTTTTTCGAAATCGTCTTTTATACTTTTATTTATTGGTTTAAAGTAATAATTAATTTTTGATGGAAAAACTTTTGAGGATAAATTAATTGAATTTATTTGTACACATATTTAACAACAAATAACACATCTTTTATGATAATGGGTAAATCATTATTTGTCGAAATTGCATATAAATTATTTTAATTCTTCAGATTTCTTCAAATCCTCAGATGGAACTAATGATGAATGACATTTTGAAAACTGTTACTTTGTGAGTAAGTTACACGTATTTCAGTGTCTTACAAAAGAACATTATACCTTTCATAATAAATCTCTTCGAGGCTATCTCGTAAACTATTGGAAACAAACAAAACCCATATTTAATTTTTGGTATGTAAAATTGTAATGCAACACGTGTTATTATGTAAAAGTGTTCGATTTAAATTATAGATCTGAAAATTTATTAATTAAATTTTAATTTATACAAATAAAAACTGATAAATTGTCAAACATTTTATTGTTCAATTATCATTTACATGCTAATTTAAAATTATTGTTTTATTTTTGAGAGATTTAATCATAATTTTTTGTTTCGATTTGTTGCAAATTCACGTTAATATTGAAATCATAAGTTTGATGATTTTTATCAATTTAAAGTGAAATATTGTGAATATAAATTTTTTAACAACTTATCAACAGCCACAAAAGATATTTAAAACGAATTTTTAAAAAGTTTAAAACTTTTTTGTATAAATACAAGAATAAAAATAATAACATTGCGAATCATGAAAAAATTAAATAAAATGAAATAAAAGTGATAAATTAAATTTTTATAGGATTTAATTGATTAAAAAATAATTTCTATAAATTTTTTTAATTAATTAAAAATATTTTAATTTTTTATTTTGTTGTTTGTATGCTTTTTTTTTCTTTTGATGATTTAAAATTGAGTACTAATTTTATCATACATTCTTCTCAACAACAAACATATCTTTGACAATAAAAAAAAAGTTAAAAAATATCATAATTGACGCAATTTTTGTCTACTTAAGTCACAACATCGTTATCAGAGATTTGTAATTGAATAAGTCACATTAATCGCGCAATATCCGGACGATAAATTTGTGTAGATCGTGATACACCTTAACTGTTATAAGTACAGAAAGGTAGGTGGCACGTGACAGAAAAAAAAGTATTATATCGCGTCAATCTGGCGGATTTACTACCACTAATATTGCCGCGAGGCACTTAAACATCCAAGTCATTGGAAATTGAATACTTATTTGTAAAATTTATAATTCGCGTGCAAACGGTTAATATGCTGTAACAAGAGTCGTGCGAAAATTAACATCTTCGTGTCACTGGTTTCGATTTTTCAGTTGACAAATTTACGACCTGGATTGTCAAATTTTATGACGACGCGTTTGCACTTAAATTTTTGATATCGAAAATATCGAAAGAGATCTGTTGTCGGCCAGCCGGCATTTATTTATTCTGGAATCTTGGAAAGATAAATTTTGGCTCAAAAAAGAGAGACAAAAATATAAGAAGTTGTTGAAAATTAAAAAGAATTCAAGATCAAGGACGACAGAAGTTGACGCAAAGTTTTGACTCAGTTTTAGGAGAAGTTAGGATGTTGTAAATATATCAGAGATATCTAAAGTCAAGTGAATAAGTTATTACAGTCGCAAGAATTCAGACACTTTTAAAGAAAATCTTAGGCTGATTTAAATTTTTTCACTTTATTATATTATTTAATTAGATGGATTTTATACACTTTCTCATTTGAATTTCAAAACATTTTTTTTGGCATTACTTCGTAAATTATTATAGTATTCTTTTGGCACGAGACCATTTTTCAATTAATTTCAACTTAATTAAACTGACGGTAAATTAATTCAAAAGATATGAAAATGTAGCTCTTAACATTTTTTGTTTATACTTTTTAAATAGTTAATATTTGCTTGTTAAAAATAGTTTATTTGGGCCAGAATTGACGGAAGATTGTGAAAAAAGTAAATCTGAGCAAAAACTGGCTAACGAGGCTACCTCGAAATTCAGTATGTCGCGATGACTCTGCTGATAGCAAAACCGTGCAAAGGTTATGCGTGCGGCGCCGATGTTTGTGGCCGAAAGAAACGTATAGACGGAACCCCACTGTCACTGGCTTCTGATCAAACGTTCATAAATTTTCGTGATACATAGCTCTATGTTTCCCTCATCAACGCATTTTCGCATAAAAAGGTGCTAAATTGCGATTAAGTCATTCTGACTTAACTGACGAGTGAAAAAATCATGAATACATTTAAAACAAAAAATATAATTAATTATGTTTCATTAAACTAAAAGGTAGTTTTTATTATGTTATTTATATTAACAAAATCGACAGTTCGAAAAACACTAATTTGTTTCCCAAAACTAATTCTTAAAATTTTGTTATTCAAAAATGTACAGAAAAATCCATTAACCCTGCAGAATATGTTTTATAATTACCTCATCATATTTTACTTTCACAATGAAAGGTAATGATAAATTAGTTGCAGAATATTATAAGTGTATACCTGTAACAGTGTAACATTTAAGGATTAACAGAACGTAAGTTTTATATATACATTATTATAGATACGTAGGCCGCGTGTATTATACACGACAGGATCGCGTGAATTATAACGAATGGCGGACATTCCGAGATATTTATGTTGAGATTTGTTTTGGAGTCTGTTTCGAACGAGTGATAGGTTGTAAAGTCGGTACACCTACAATGTTGAAATTGAGGCGGCGAGAATGCTTGGCTAGGGACTTTTTTTGACGGGCCTTTATTTATTAGGAATGGTTATTGATTGCGATCTTCGAAGGTAGGAATTAGTAGGTTGAATGTTAATCGAGGAAAGATATTTTTTCTTTCATTTTTAGACTGGATCATTTCATTTTGCTTTCTATTAAAAATGTGCATTACTTATAATACATACGTATACGCAATCAGTTCAATTATTTGTAAATAAATCTTATACAAATTATGAATTTCTAATATGAATACTAAATTTGTTACAGATAATTTTTTTCAAAGCTTTAAGGCATTTGTTTAAAAATTGTAACTACTAGAGTCAAGCAAACTTTACTTTAGACTCAGGCATTATTAACAAAGTAATTTTGTTGTTTTAAATTTGTGAAAGTATGTCAAAACTTTTGACCAGAAGTATACATTCAAAAAGCTATATCTACAGTTTGTGGAAACTTAATGGACCTTCCAAATTTTGTTATCTCAAACACTTGAAACGAATTAGCTGGTGTAATACAGTTGCTTAATTGTTACGATGTTAATAATTATTACAAGGACTGATTAGCATTAAACTGGATATATATTAATAACGCCTTATTTAAGCAGCGCAAGATTCACGAGAGTAATGCTGAAAATTAACACATTGAAATTCACGAAACAAACTCTTCAACTCGTTTTCGTCACTTTCTGTCTTTACGCGTTCAAGATAGTAAAGATGAAACAATGCTCCGAGTTTACCAGACAAACTTTTGGAATGCGAAAACACCGCGCGCGTCGCTTTCCCTAAACCCAACGTTGCAAAGGGATTACCCTCGACTTCGTATAATTTCCTGCACTTATTTATTGTATCATACCCTCTGTTTCTGAATTATGTAAAAATACAAACGCCCGCGTGTCACCGTTAAACCACATACATTTGTTATCCTTGCTTTACATAATATACTTTTAATGTTCTATAACTTCATTGTATGCAGGTCTACAGATGCGTCTATCTTATAACAAACAGTGTAATGTATTACAAAATGTGTATAAACAATTTGCGAAAGGTGACATGAAAAGTACTATGTCATTAGAATTGTTGCTTACAAGATGAAGAAAATTTCCAATCATCTTTATTTTCAGTCATCTAGAACTTGATATTGAATTTCAAACCTTCTCATCAGAACAAGGTTCCATCCAAAAGACAAGTTCTACTTACACAGCCAAGAAGATATTGTGTTTCAGGGTTTTTTTTGAAATAGTATTTGTGGAACCTTCAAATCAAAATGAAGTTCAAATTAAAAAATGTTCTATATACTTATAATCAACAAGATATTGTATTTTGAAGTCTTTTAAAGAGTCATCTAAACTTGTACTTGGAATCCTTCAATCAGAATAAGTTTGGCGTTAAAAGATGTAGCAATTTGCGAAGTTGCATTGAAAAAAAGAACTTCTGGCCTGCGGGTGTAGTGATCGGTTGTGTCAGCGGCGCCGGTGGATATGGCCAAGCCGGAGAAAAGCAGTGAAGGGTGAAGTCGAATAAGGAAGAGGTGAAGAACGGAGCGGAGACGAGGTCCGTTGGTATCGATCGGGCGTCTGCGGTAGATTGACACGTGTCATGGCCGCCCCCAGGATTTCTGCGGGTGCAAGTGAGAGGGCGGCTGGCTTAAGGCTGGCTCGGAGGGTGCTTCTCGCGCGGTCGAGGGACGCTGCGGGGCTAAGGACGGGGGGACATTAAGGTGCGTAATAGCCAGCGGGTCGAGCGCGCACCGCCGCGGCATCGATTAGACAGAACCGTTCTTTCGTTGCCTCTCTCTCTCACTTACATGTCACCCTCTCACTTTGGACCGGTTCGCCACCCCGAGCGGGAGTCCTCTGCCACCCCCTACGTCGAACTCGAGAGCCGTAGTTGTACGTGCTCTACATACACATCCCGCCGCTTATGTCCTGCCGTTGCCGCACCTCACGCGGACTCAAGTCTAACGTCGTTATAAACATTAACCGCGCGGCTCAATATTCCCCGGACTATACGTCCTACGTCTACCACACACCTTCGCAGGTCCACGAGAAATTGCGAAGAAGAACAGAGGACCCATGCACAAAGCTCTTCGGAAACAATGTCCTCAACTTTGTAACGTCCACTGTGTCTGGTCATTTGCCTCATCGAATTAACCTTCTTGAGAATAGTTGCGCTGAAAACTTTCGGAATATACAGATAGATAAATTTTGGAAATAAAAGAAATAATTGAAGATACAAATGTTTCTGAAAATCTCACAAACATTAGATTTACAATAACTCAAAGTAATGATGATATCATTGAAAATGATACTTTACAGATAATCCAAGATATATTTGTAAAAAGCTTGGATAGAAAATATTAAAGAAGAAGAACTCGTTAGAAGATGTTGTCAGAATTGCGCTATAATTAGTTTGAATGATGGAAGACATTGATAACAAAGATATTGATGTAGAAGACATGATAGAGGGCAAAATTTTTGTAATAGTTTTTTTTTGTTTCCAACTCCCTGATAACAAAAGATTACATTCTCCTTCAGTTTTTTACTTTCATTTCCTAGAACAATCTCTTTTCATTTTATTTGGAAGTGAAAAAAAAGGTGTAGTATCGATTTTAGAATGGTCCTTAAATTTGACAATCCCTGTGACAGTTTCTATATAGATTAAGCAGACTTTAAACAAACTTCATCAAAGTTTTACAAAACTTTTACAGTAAAAAAAAAGTCTTTTTTTCTTTAACAAGAAAATCGTTGTCCATATAACTTACACACAAGGTCACGTAAATTAAATTACATTAGAGAAACTTTGCGTTCAATTTAGAATTAAATGTACTTTAACAGCTCTCTTTTCACGGTCAATTTATCTGTCATAAATCTATTTATTGATTACCATATGTGTAAGGCCCTTCTGCTTATGCACTCACAGGTGCAATTCCAGTAAATTGATTCTAATCGTATGCATATTTTGGCTGATTCATGATCCCTCTGTCATTCTGGTTACTAACATTTATTTCTGTCATTTCAGACACCTGCTTGTGAAGAACAGGTGTGCTGCCTGTCTTATCATTAATGAAACTTATCACAATACAATCAAGGATTTTTCGCTCAACACCCTGAACATCTTATTCGTCAGTCTAGAACGAAAAAAAGTGTAACTTATATTCCTACAAAAAAAAAAGAATAAGTTTAAGTAAAAACTAAATTGTTTCACAGACTAAAATAAGTCGTCATTCTATTTATCGCGTTGTTTTAATTCGATGCAAAACGCATTTCGGTCAAGAAGATATGCGATGGCACGCCGACTTTGGAAGGAAAGAGACGTAAGAGAGGAAGGTGAAGTGATAGCGGGAGGTGGACGAGGGCGTCGGTCGTCGGAGGGATACGAGAATGAGGAGAACGGGAGGAGAGCTGCTACAGCAGGACTGGGAGGCGAAGTGTCGTCGTCCGAATAACGGCCAAGCGGCATCGACCGATCTTCGTTGCTGCCCTCGGCCCGTACACGAAGCGTCAACTTGTTTCCCTTCTATTCTACGAATATTGAGTTCAATTTGCCAGTTACCCCGGCGATCCGCGCGCGCTCCACGCTTTAATGCGATTGTCCTTAGCTTTTGTTCCAACAGTCCCCAGCGGATCATGCGAATCGTCTAC
>JABFPM010004838.1:0-12071 GCA_022817325.1 Idris sp. 1 HC-2018 | reverse complement strand
TCAATATATTTGTGAACAATAAGAAACTACGCTCTACTTTGACAGATGTTATAGGAGCGAAATTAAAATCCTTTAATGTATCTAACTGAAATTTTGGGAGATTTTGAAATCGATCATTAGCGTGCATATTCTTTATTTCTTGAATCTCTTTATATCCTGGATTTTTTTGTAAAATTGTTTCAAACTTTTTCTTTACAATTTCACCCGAAACTCCTAGCATAAAAATATAAATCTATATCATATTAATATTTAATAATTT
Source organism: Idris sp. 1 HC-2018 (assembly GCA_022817325.1). Taxonomy (NCBI): domain Eukaryota; kingdom Metazoa; phylum Arthropoda; class Insecta; order Hymenoptera; family Scelionidae; genus Idris; species Idris sp. 1 HC-2018. The sequence continues at coordinate 11,812 of JABFPM010004838.1, read as the reverse complement.
TTAATTTTACGAAGAATAAAAAAAATGGATGTATAAAAAATGTATTATAATTTCTATTAACCCTCTGACTTTTCAATAGAATTTCTTAATTCTTCGATCAAACCCAAACTTTCTGTCAAAGCTATATTTGTTTCTTGTAACTTTTTAATTGTTCTTGACAAGATTGTTAAATTTGTAAAAATGTGTTCCACATCTTCTCTCACCGTAGGCTTATGAAATCGTTTTTGGGCCTTTTTAATAACGTCGGCATCTATTGTATTAAGATTTTGAATAACTTTAGCTATAGCATCAACATTTTTATGGTAATACTCAACAGCACCTAACTAAGTTCCCCATCATGTAATCACTGGTTCCGGTGGAAGCGGAAGATTCGGATATAAAGTTTTCAGTGTTATCACAGGCGATGACGTTTTCACAAATACTTTTTTGACCCTTGATATAAGTGAGTTCACGTCTTTATAGTGATTCCGGATCACCTCTGTTACTTGATTGAGTCCATGAGTAAAAAATTTTAAATGAATTAATTTTGGGTACTTTTGTTTCAATAATTCACCGGCCAATACCATATATGGAGCTCCGTCAGTAACAAACACGCAAACTTTATTTAATTTTACTTCTTCAGGCCATAAGATTTGCAAAGACTTATCAATAAATTCGGAAATTACTTGGCCATTTGCAGCAGAAATCAATTTCAGGCGTTAAAATTCTTCAATGTTTAGAATATCTAAAGATGTTCAAAATTGTAACCTTCAACTTCAATGCACTTGTTTATCCTTTTTTTAAATGATTGCACACAAGACAAAAGAATATCAGGGCTAATTTCAGCGCAAGCGTTTGTAATACGTTCTATCATGTTTTTTTTGGTAGTTGGTACTTGTTGATAAACCTTATATTTTAGGTATCCCCAATTAATTAAAGCGATTTCGGCCACAGATGGCGCTGTAATGGACAAAAATCAAAATGGGTGAGAAATAGTTGAACCCCCACCTTCACTGTCAAAGGGTGGGGAATACTACAATTAATTATCGTTACAAATTTTTGGTTTTGACTGTCCGACATGTCCCACCTTAAGAAAAGTGACTCAGTAGCGTTACGATGCGAATGAGTTGATCGCACGCATTTATTCCGTGTACGAAACGAGACATTAATTGAAATTTAGTTTGGACAACTGTGCTTTATATATATTCCGTTGGAGGCGTTGTTGTCAAAATAATAATGGATTCATATTTTCATCAGTCAAAAATTGAAATCTGGACAATTTCAAATTAAATTGAGACTTCACCATTCTTATCGTAAGTTCTTATCATAAGATTGACATGTTTAGTTACATGAAGTTTAGTCTATTTTCTTATTTTACATTACACAAAATATAATAAAAATTATATCGTTGGCATTTTTATTTTCGTCACTATAATAAAGATTTTTTTATTATTTACAATTAACAATATGAATAACGTAAGAACTTATAATTAATATTTATAATTTTAATTATTTTAAACATATGGGTTTTAGCGTTCCGTGCCCATATTGGCTCTATCTGAGTTCGATGTGGGTCCCATCTGATTTTATAAGAGATGTTTCTGTCTGGGTTAGCCCAAGCAACACTCATATCATGTCCATCTGGTAATTTGAAATTGCCCACTTTCATTCCTACTAGAATGATTTTAGTTATTTTAACGCTCTAACCAGTTTGACCTCATTATCATCAAATACCCTTAATCAAAACATGTGCTTTGCTATTAATTTAGAAATGAAAAAGAATTTACGAGTAACTGTCGATTTGCAAATAATCTACATGTTTCACAAATAACTAGTTGATTTTCGATTACGATAGAATAATCGTATTCTCGGATAATTGGTTGCAAGCTTAGCACATGCATAGATTGAGAAATAGGTTAAGATAAGCCCTATCTGTACTTTCCTGATTTAGTTAACAGGTGAAGAGAAATATATATTTTAAGTGGTATTAAGTACATTTAAATACTAACGTAAGAAAAAAGTTGCATCCCAATTTGTAATTTACAAATTGAAAAAATTTAATAATTGATTATGTTCGATTTGCAAACAATCAAATAAAAAAAATTGTAACCTTTGTTTATAAATACGTTATAAATTTCTTTAACAAACAATGGTGTTCACAGTTGACATTAATTCAAATTATTCAGCGATAAATCAATTTAATAAAATCGCAGTCTTCTCGGACGAGCTGATAAATGACCAAAAGTTTTGTGAGACAAAAAAAAGTCGGAATATTTTCGTGCAAAATCAGTATTCTCCCTACAACTTAACGCATTCTTCACTCGAGTGCAATTACGGTATTCAGTGTAAGGAAATTCTTGCGCGCTCATCATCACTTCGAAATGCATAGATTTGAACACACTGCGAACGATAAATAATAAATTTCAATTAAAGTTTGAAAGCTTTAATTACATTTGTTTTGTTCGGTCAAACTTTATTTTATAACTGTGGAATCCTTATTGATAGATATTATTTTTCATAAGAGAACGAATAAAAACTTGTTTTTTCCTTACAAGGGAAACTACAAAACTATATTTTTATTTTTTTAGTGTATAAAAAATTATTTCTCCCACGTTCGCAAGTTATGAAAACAAATTAAACGAATACTGTGAACCGACAATCATCGGGTGTTGACGCCTTGACGACGCGTCATAACTTTTGCTTACTTTGTAAGTTGAAATTGCGCGTCATAAAAAGTGTTTTATATATGAAAAAGAAGCGGTATTTGCTCTCGTTGGGACAACGAACGCGTAAATATTGCTTTCGGTAGTTCGGCGCATACATCTTGGCCAAAAACAAAAGAGCAGAAAAGAAAAGGATGCGGCGGCCCGGTCAGGATTAGAAAAACCGCCGGTTTTCGTGTGGATATGACGTCGACGTGCCATATATTGCGACGATGTATGCGCTACCGACATCGCCTATGCGCACTGTCTCGATGTATCTTGGCGAGCACGGATACCAATATTTCTTTTATAGTTATGAGTGTGCAGCTATATGTGTATAGTTGCTCGAAACATTGCTTAACTGAAAACGTTTTTGCCGTACATTTTTTGCATCATTATAACAGGATAAAAGTGTAAAGAGAATTTTATTTCGCTTATTTTTTAAAAGTTTCAGAAGTTACAATTTTTTGCACAAAAAGTAGCTTCTTTTTATACCTATTCAGCGGAGGTAAGTAACATTTTTCATCTCTCCGAAAGTTTATATTTTTATCCTATTTTCTTAAAAGAAAAAAATTCAAGTTTGCTTTAAATTTAGTTGAAGGAATAATTTTTCTTCAATTATCTCAATTGCTCCACATTTGTGACTCCCTAAATTACGTATCATCCACAAATTATGTATAAACAAGCGTAATAAGTTGCGGTACGAGCGGTGTAGTATCGTTAAGTATGCTGCTCCGTGCCAAATGGACAAGTATTGTGTGCGATCAGAGCGAGACGAGTGGTCTGGTTGAAGTTTAATGTACTATGATATGTTATGTGGTAAACACTTGCACACTATCGTGTCAACATCGACTAAGTCTGACAGGAGAGACTGTTTACTTGCACTCGTCCATGCAGAAAGCGGATAAATAGTGTTTGGTAACACTACCTTTAGTGAAAAGCCTTTTAACGTTTTACATTGCGTGGATTTCTTTACTGGAAAACTGATCAATGGATAAAAAAAAGCGATCCAAAAGTTACATGAAAAGAACATGTATATTTTCTTTTACTGTTTCGTTTTTGTTCAATTAATTTTCACTCGTAAAACTACTTCAAATAAGGTAGATGAAAAAATTAACAAAGTATTTTATCGAAGTAAAATTCTTTGACATGTTTATCGCAAACTTCAGCACTTGTTTATCGGTGCGAGTTTCATAGTTTCATTAAGTTCAAAATGTCGTTGTACATTAAAACTAGTCTTTAGATTTTATTCTTGGATTTTATGACTTTTGCGTTATTTTTGCCGTTTAATAGTGCGAATCCAAGTTTTATGAGTTATGTTTACGAAAATATAAAAATGTTAAACAAAAATTGTTGTTCGAAAATGTATTATTCAGAAACACACTTGTAGAACAAAATTCTTTTTTATAATATACAAGTACAAATATTTATAAAAAGCACAGTTAAATTTACAAATGTTGTATTTGTGCTAAAGACTAAGTAGTTTCATGTCAATTCATCAATAACACATAAGAAAGGACAGCCTTGTCACGAGGGACTGTTTAGTTTCAGTTTCTTTCTGATAATATTTCAAAAATGTTTTTTCTTCAGTAGAAAACATTTTATCATTATTGATGCATTAAAAAAAGTATTATTTATAGTAATAATAGAACAATAAATGTATAAATTTACAGCGATATTATAATAAATTTTTAAAAAATATCGCTGTAATAGTATGTTGCTTTACAAAATTGGATGGTAAAATTTGATAATTTATGTTCTATTCACGATTTCTCATTTGCCTATCATGCATTTCGTCAACAGCTTTGCAAAGCTCTATAAAGACAACGTCCGAGATCATAGTGCCGTTAATTTGGTTTAATACTTGTTTGTTTGGCGCCAGAGTTTCGTCAATACTCTTGTAGAAAGACTTGAGACGTTCATTTATGCTTTTCGGTGAGACATCAATTCTGTCGTGCCTAATAATGATTATTCGCAACCTGTCCTCGAGAGTGCTCTTGCACGCGGTCAAATAATTAACAAGGTCGGGTCGACGAGCCATTCTGTTAAAGAGCAGAGCCTGGCGTTTACCTCGCGGAAAACCAATGAGAAAATATCCCAGCTTGTCCTGCTGACTAATCATCTTGTTAAAGATCAGCTGCAGGACCACATCTGCAGGCAAATCGCGACCAAGATCCATCGTTTTCTTAATGAGTTTTGCACGCTCTGAGCCATTATTACTGGCTTCCTCACGCAACAATTCCGTGATAGACATAACGATGAAACCATACCCCGTAGCCAGATGCTTACTGAGTGCTGTTTTATCAACCCCTGGTCCTCTAATTAAAAATATTATTGGCAACTTTTGAAACGAAATGATGTTTACATTAATTTTTTTTGTTTTTATGACAATTGCGTAAAGTGAATTCGAAAAAAATCGTTCGAGTTACGAGCAAAAATTGTTTATTTATTTTTTATAATTAGTTCATTAAGTAAAATAAATATTTTCAACTAGCATACTTTTATTTATTTCAAAGCTTCAGAATTGACATCCTCCAGTAGAGAAATTGTTTTATCAAAACGGCTGCAGAATTTTCCCATATTTTTTAATTCAAAATGACAATTCATCTTATGAACAATGTTTGAGTTGGGTACATTTTCATTAGGTTAGTTATTTGACAGTGATTATACTGCAAATCAAAACAATAAAAAAATTAAGGTTCAATTTTATTTGAAATTATTTAAAAGAAGTATAACTTAAAAAGTAACTGTTAAAAGTGATACAGCGCGTTTAAGGCACATATGACCGAAGTTCATTTACGGTACATTAGCACCAAATTTCAGGTACACGGATCAGAAATTTAGCGCACATTTCCAAACTTTTTAGCGGCGTTCCTAACCTCAAAACTGCAATGTAAAAAACTGTAAAATTCTGGCACATCGTGCTCTAATTCATTTTACTACTATAAACACGGACTGTAATTTTATAGTATCGATGTACCGCAAAACATGATTGAATTTTACAAACTTTTAACAGTGTAGTAGAATTGTAACACCATTATGATTTTCCAGTTAAAAATAATCGACTTGTTGGCAACTCGTCAGTGCTTGAGGCAATCAAATCATCACCGATTCGTTGGCGATGCGCTATCGACTCTTGAACGGACACGTTTTTGGTGCCAATGAATACTTACATTATAATTATTGAGTCGTTAGCGAGTCGTTATTATTTCATTAAAGTTAGACATTTACGAATTGTCTACGAGTCGTTAACATGTCAAATTTAATACTCGAAAATTTTATTGAATTGGATTGAGTTTAACAAAAATTCAAAAATATTAGTTGCAAAAAATTGCAACTTTAAAATAAATGTTCTTCTCTATAAGTATAAGAATAAAAATAAGAAAATTGACAAATTGCAATAATATTGCAATTAAAATGTTTTTAGCATGGCGAATAAATCACAAAAAACGAGAAACTTCAAGTGATCGTATAATTTTTTAGTGGCAATCTTTCTGTGAGTTGTTTCAATGTGTCAGCCATCTAGCAAAAAAATACACAAGTTTTATTTCTTGAAAACCAAGTTGGGCAGTCAGTAACAAGTTTCAAATTGCCTATATTTTTGCTCACTATTTACAATGAGCAAAAAATAAAATTAAAATCTACGAATTACAATGCGAAACAATATATTTTTAACAGCAAATAGTAACATCACGTTCTCATATTGGTCGATTTGTGCATGTCAGAATTTCGAATTTAAAGCAGAATTATATACAAAAAAAAAATGAAAAACATGAAAATCACTTTTGGCTGATTTGAATTTCAAATAAAATTTGAGGCTTGTTCGAATTAGCTTCTCTATATTATGCAAAATCTCCTAATCAAGCAATTTCAAAGTCAAATGGAATTTACATTTTAAGGACAAATTATGGTTACAAAATTTATAAATTAAAGAAACATAATTATCTGTAACAAATTTTATTTAAACCTTTTTATTATAAAATATTGTATAAAGACTAAGGTTGTCCATTTGATTACAAAGTTATTTACATATTGCAAATCATATTTTAAATCAACAAGAAAGTTGTAGTTGAACTTTCAATTTTGTCTAAAAATATTTATCTTTGTAAATTAGAAAATTCACAAGATTATGAAGTGGACTACGCGATTTGCATTCACATTAATGGAAAACTTACTGTAATAACTTTAAATTGTAAAGTTCGATTGGAAAAGTTGGTACTAAAGTTCGACTACAAAAAAGTTATATTAATGAAAAACAGTTCTTCTTTTGTCTTCAAAAATCTGGAAAGCTAAATAATAAAACTCTCGGACAAGTTGTCGAAAGAATTATGTTGTTCATTGAACTGATATCCTCCAATCATGATCAAAAACTTTTTCAAAAAATTAAGTTAAATGTTGAATTGAAATTCAACAAACTAAAGAAAAAAATATGCTTGTATTTTCTTTCGTTAGACTTATTTCTTGAAAAAAGCGTCATGTAATTATAAATCATACAATAAAGTTTTAATTTGATATTCTTTCAACTGTTGTAAATATTTTTTATAATGCGATTCAAACATTTTTCAAGTCAAATAAAAAAGTAAGTTAGCGAAAAGACCCAATTTGTACTAATTCAAGCCGACGAAATGTTCCAGTTAGTACTAGTTTTTTTATATTTATTATAAATATATATTTAATGGGTTTCTTGTATTTGAAAAATTAACTTAAATCGCTAGTTGCAGATGAATTTTTATCAGGTAATAAGAAAGTAATTATATGTAAATAACTAAGGGTTAAAATAAAACACTAATAGATACTATGATACAAATTGGGGTTGTTACCTTAGTATATGATATTTGCAATAAATTCTTTTCAAAAATAACCATAAAAATGTCTCTGTTAAATAACTGCGTTAATTTTACCTCTATATAAAGAAAAAATGGCACAATGAAAGAGCACTGGTGATTCACATTTTTCAATCAGAAAAAAAAGACAACGAAACATACATTTGCATTCATTTGTTTCTGCTTTGTTACGTGACGTGTTTACATTTTGACGATATTTTAAAAACAAAATTTAAAAGTAAAATATTGAATTATAAAAATTTCAACAACGAATATACAAAATGAATGAACTTTTAACGAAAGCCCGAACAATTTTAAAGCAAATAGTAAAAATTTTTAATGAAACATTGCAATCCGAAATGATTAATATAGAAGAAAAGACTATGTCAATGGTAAATAACATTTATCTTTTTTTTAACTAACAAAATTGTATTTTATTATATTCTTTTTAAATTTTATTGGAAAATGTGTCGAAAGTACAATATAATATATCTGAACTGTCACAACCAAATCAACTAATAGGACAGCGTGTGCAGAAAAAAGAATCAGAACTCGCTAATATTCACGTAATTTTTTTTATCAAGCGATAGTTTCAGAAAATTGTTTCTCATTTATTATAATACTTAATATTTAAAAAAAAAGAAAAACTTAAATAGTTATTATTAGTTCATTTTATATTGCACAAATCGAGAAAAATCCTGTACAACAAGAACTAAGCAATCAAAACAATCAATTGTTTGTCGCAGCTGTGTAAAGACAATGTTAATTTAGCGTCGTTACTTTTCGTCTAGACGCAGATGAAAAACAAGTTGGTCGAGTGTTACAAAAAGCATTACCGTCCTCTTGACACGCTTGGAGCGGAGCGCGCCAAGATCCACGAAAGTGCTAGTCAGTTGAAGCTTGAGGTGCAGAAAACGATAGAGAACTGTATGAAGACAAGTGAGCCAGTGCAGTGCTTTCAACAGTCTCTAGCGGATTTAGTTAAAAAAGCCGAAAAGCTGGCGGAAAAGTTTCAGAAACACATAAAAAAGAGGCCGAAATGGCGTTGAAAACTGCTAAATTGATTCGAGAGTACAACGAACGTGTCGTTCAAGAATCTCGGAAGATGTATGCTAAAGTCATTGAAAACATTAAAAATATGCAGAATAAACTTTTTTTTCTATCCTAACTTTTTCCTTTAACTTATCATTATTTTTATATTTTATAAATTTATTATTAACTTAATTTTTGGCCAAACTAATTTTTGATTTATTAAAGTGAAATTCTGTTAAATATTTTATTTGTATTAAAAAATGTAAAAATAAAGATTTTTATATTTTATAAAATGACATTAAAAACAGTAAATAACATGTCATTGTCAATGTTTTTTTAATTATCTTTTCATGTCTGTATTAATTATAAGAATTATAGTAACATGAAGTACAGTTTTACCATCATGCTAATACTTGATGACGTGCAATTTTTCGTGTAATATTTTCAGTATAAAACATTTCAACTTAATATGACTTTTCGAAAAATAATTGCATTTTTTTTATTTTAAAAATACTGTTGTGAAATGAATTTGTCAAAAAAAGTGCGCAAATTTTATCGCAAACATTTTTCTCTGTATTTAATACTACTGTAAATTATACTAAATCGAGAAAACTGAACCTTTTTTAGTTAACTGATATAATAACCAATTTACGGCAATTAACGATTAACCTAAAACGCTCTGTTTTCTAGAAAATATTAGAATTTAGTTCCGAAATAAGAGTGGGTGCGTGCAAGCTTCTTTCACGTTCAAGTCAATGTAAGCGTGCGCACGCACACACTCTTATTTCCATTCGACACAAAGGGGGCGGAGTTTTACCGAAATCGGTAGTGAGCTGTGACGAATTTCGGAAATGAAGAATGTGAACGTTTTTCGCGTGGCACCGTCAACTAAGATAATTAGCACTTCTCAAGAATTTTGGAATTTAAATTGATGAACGATTTTCGGTAATGATCTGCAGCGAATTTAGATAAAAAATCATACATTATTTGATAGTTAGTTTGTTATCCTCTTTTAGGTAAAGGTTGACTTGCTTTTAAAGTTACACAGTTTTCTCGGTGTATTATTGGTGTAATTTTAAAAATTCTTCCAACTAATACATATTTGATCACAAGAGTAAGCATAAATAAAATAGACAAGAATATGAACAAATCATTAAGGATATTACAAATTATTATTCACTTACAATTATAATTGAAAAAATATTTTCAACTATTGATGAAAGTCAAATCAAGATGTGAAAAACGTGTTGTTAAATTTGAAAAAAATGTCCAGATTCAATGGTTAATATTAAAAGTGATTATTAGTTGCGTAAAATTGAAAAAATAAATAAAATAATGAAAAAACGAAGCCTGTCACTTTATGTTGTCTGCTCTTTAATGCTTGAGAATGACTTGCAGTTGTTAGGTAAAGTTGACTCGGGAGAGCAATTTCCACAGCAAACGATTCGTTTCAACAGGAAGTACCCGTTAGTTACGCGTTTCAAGACAGACATGTAATTTCTTAGCAAGCGACATTTCTTCGTTCAGCTGTTTGCGTTTATTACAAATAAATTCAAAATTAAACTTAGGAAACAAAATTTTATGTTAAATCTAATTTAACATAAAATCAATTTTCTAATTACAAATTCAAATCATCTAAGTATAATGTATTGCAAAAAAAAAATTAATAAAAATAATTTTGTGCAAAAATGTTGGTTTCATACCTTAGTATTGAGAAAAAGACTTGAAAGCTTACCTGTAACAAAAAAATAGTTATGGTAAATTTTTTTTTTACTTTACACCTTTTTTAGTTCTCTTAATAAATATTAGTTTATGTAGGATAAGAGCGAGTAAAGTGGGCCATCCTGAGGAACAACTTAATTTGTTTAATTTTCATTTTATTAATGTAATTTTTACGGATAAGTTGTAAGATTTGAATAATGTACATATAATAAAACATCTACCAAATGTTCAATAATATAATAAAAATTAAACAAATTAAGTAACGCTTCAGGAGGAAACACTTTACCCGCTAATCTCCTATATATTTTTTTCTGAAGTTTTACATCTAAGTACTTTTGTTTTCAATTTTACAATTTATGTATGTAACTTCTTGAAGAGATTATGATGTTAAATTATTTCAAAATTTTTTTAATAATTGACTGATTTAAATTTTTATTTTAATAAAATTGCATTATAAAATACGAATTTTTACATAATTTACTGCTAAAATCATCAATAATCCAGTTTTAATACCTGTGTCATGCAACTGGTCTTTTCTATACTTTTCTCTTCTTCAAAATCTTTGATTCACTTAATGCTTTCAATTAAATATTACAATAAAAATATTTTTGAAATCTTTGCAAAAAATTTTCTTTTCTTTTAATACTTTACTACTATTCTTCTTTTCAAAGTTAATCTTTCTATACGATTTCAATGACGTTTTTTCATTAAGATTAACTTCAAGTAATTAAACGCATCTTCTTTTGAAAAATTTAATCTTGTAATATGTATAATTTAGTTTACTTTTTTCAATAAAATTGTAAGAAAATTAATCTTGTTCATTTATAAAAAATTTGTATTGTTTTATTTATGGCATTTTATAAACTTCATAATTTTCAGTTGAGATCGCACTTTTGATAAAAGCTTTTTGTTTTCAGGAACAACCACTTAAATTTTCTTTTGTCCCTTCTGTAAAGTTAATTTCTTTGTATTCTTCTTTATTGTATTTATTAATTAACTTTTCACTTCAGACTTTCAATTTATTTTCAAAACAATTTTTTTTCACAATAAGTATATAAAAAATTATTTCGCAGCACGTATGGTTTTAAATTCAATCATGATGTAATTTAACTTTTTCATGATTCTTTTTGGATAAATAATTCAGAAATGAATCAATAATTTTGTTAGTGCTTCATAGTATATTCTATTTATCTATAATGTCCGGCCTAACCGTTCATTACATATTCTTATTAAATAGTTTTATAAATTAATTCTATTCTGCTCTTCAAATAACCAAGCAGATGTCTCCCACTGAACAGACCTTTGGATTGTGATGTCATTTTAGATTTAAATATCTCCGCCAAATTAAGCCGGGGGACATTTGACATTATACCTTACACATTCGTCATTAGACACATTCGTAACTGAACACAAGTCGTTATTACGTCGGATACGTTGCGACCATGCACTTCGATAATTTTATAATTAAATACTTAGTGCGAATTTTGTGTGTTACGAGTTAGGCTTCGTTGTGACATTCGACTTTAGTAGACATTCGGCACAAATCATTGTACA
>JABFPM010004837.1:0-12071 GCA_022817325.1 Idris sp. 1 HC-2018 | reverse complement strand
TACTGGATTGAAAAAGGGATTAAGAAGAAGGACAGAGACAAACTTAAGGCAAATTACAAGTACAATGGGAAGTGTCCAATCCTGGCCCCTAAAGTCAACCCAGAAATCTTTGCTGCCTTATGGGAGAAGACAAGGAACAGGGATAAAAAAAACCCTACAAAGAACAGTCCAGGTTCAAGATAGACCATCAAAGAAGCTCAACCAGCTTGAAAGCTCAGAAGTAGAGAAGGTAATTAATGTAGCAGGTCGTCTTAAAAATTATGTCCGAGAAGGCCAATGATAACAAAGGACAGGTTTGTCTTAAATTGTATCAAATGCTTTAAACTCAAGTTTGCAAGCGATCCTGTACAAGAGGATCCTACTCCTACTACCTCTATTGTTCAAGGGTCTCAAACTATGTCGGACATCAGAAAAGCCATAATGGAGCTCCGAGATTTGAGCGCCATACGTCCTTGTCAGCCAGTATCCCAACAATTTATATCATCTTATTTTTTAGTTCCAAAGTCTAACGGTAAATACAGTTTTGTTTTGAATTTGAAAAAGCTCAATTTTTTCATAAAAACCAAGCATTTTAAAATGGAGGATGGCAGGACTGTGGCGAACATAATGTTTTGGGGTGATTTTATGATAACGATTGACCTAAAAAACGCCTACTTTCATTTACTCCCAATTACGAACGAAAGTACGTGTTATCTCAGATTTATCATTGAGGGTCGATCTTGTATGAGTTTATCTGTTTACCTTTCGGTCTGAATGTGGCGCCTTTTTTATTCACAAAAATTATGAAACCTGTCGTGCAAATTTTACGAAGTCAAGGTTTTAGATCAGTGATCTATCTGGACGACATTCTAAGTTTAGGTGATTCGGTAGAAAACTGTCAAGCAAACTTGGATGAAATTTACTTGAAAAACTGGGTTTCATAATCAATGATTAAAAAGAGCCAATTTCAGTCGAGCAAAACAAGAGAGTTTCTGGGAACGATTTATAATTCTTGCGACATACTTATCGAGCTTCCACCGGGAAAGGTCGATAAGGTTCTTCAAGCTATCTCTGTCTATGAAAACTTAGACAGGTATAAGATCCGACATTGGGCGAGCTTTATTGGTCTGCTTGGTTCATGCTGTCCAGCGATGAGATACAGCGGTTGTATACGAAAAAGTTTGAACGTCTTAAATTCATCTCTTTTTTAAAACATGAACAAAACTTTGACGCCTCAATCACCTTACCGAGCTGGGTTCAATCCATTCTCGGATGGTGGCGCGAGAAGATTGCAAGAGCACGAAACTTAATCAGAGAACTGAAATACGCTCGCGTGATATTCACAGATGCGTCTACCACTGGGTGGGGTGCATTCTGTGACGGCGAGAGGACGCATGAATTCTGGTCAGAGTCTGAAAAAGAGCTTCATATTAATCAGCTTGAAATGCTGGCCGTTTTCTTCGAACTGAAATGTTTCGCGTCCGCCCAAAGATCATGCAAGATCCTTCTTCGGGTCGATAATACAACGGCTATAGCGTATGTCAATAAGATGGGAGGAATTCAATATCCTCACTTGCACTCTGTAGCAAAAGATATCTGGCAATGGTGTGAGGCCAGAAATATATGGGTACACGCGTCAGATATAAAATCTTCAGATAATAAAGAAGCGAACGAGGAGTCTAGGGTAAAAAACATTGACATCAAATGGTCTCTGAATGTCGACGAGTTTTCAAAAGTTACAAAGATTTTGGGTTATCGACTTGTTTGCGTCGGGAGCAAATAGGAAATGTGACAGGTTTTATTCCTGGAAAAAAATCCAAAGACCATTGCAGTTGATGCGTTTACACAAGACTGGGGATCAGAAACTTGTTTCTGGGCGTTCCCCCCTTTTGCGTTGATCCTGAAAACCTTACGAAAAATAAAGTCTGATAAAGCAACTGGTTTAATGGTGGTACCAGACTGGCGTAACCAACCATGATATCCTATGTTCTGTTCAATGTTAGTCTCATAATCAATTCGTTTCGAACCTGCGGACTCATTGTTATTATCCCCTTGCAGGTCGTTCCAGCATCCGAAACCTCTAGCACTGATTGTAGGCAGCTTATTATCGGAGTCCACTAGAAAGCTATATGGCATTCCTCTAAAGAAGTGGTTAAAATATTATATCAACAATCATTTAAATTGTCTTCACTTTACATTAAGAGATGTATTAGATTTTTTGTCAAATTTGTAAGACCAGGGCGCCTCACTGGGCACTCTTGGTACTGCTAGAGCATTATTATCTCTGATTTCAAAAGAAGATGTGTCAAAAAATAGAAATAAGTCTAGGTTCATGTTAGGAGCGTCGAAACTTCGTCCTCCGAAACCTCGATACGAAGAAATATGGGACGTCGATATTGTACTCAAGAAGGTTAGTGAATGGTTCTCGTTAGACCAATTAGACTTTAAGCGATTAACACAGCGCCTTGTAATCTTGCTAGCTCTAGAATCTGCGCAGAGGTTTCAGACTCTTGCTGCTATCAAACTCTCGAACATGAAAATATTAGCGATTAAGGACTATGAGATTCGTATGCCAGATAGAATTAAAACATCTCGACCTGGGGCTTGTCAACCGTTGCTCGAGTTCCCTTATTTTACAGATAATTCAAAATTGTGCATTGCGTCAACGATCGATGAGTATTTAAAAGTTACAGATAATTTCAGAAATGATTGTGATACGTTGTCGTTGACAGTTAACAAGCCTCATCGCCCTGCTAAGACCGACTCCATCAGTCGTTAGATCCGAACCACTCTAGTCGAATCTGGTATTAGTTCCGATTTTACAGCGTATAGCACAAGACATGCGTCTTCTTCAGCGGCATTAAAAAAAGGAACAATTGTTCATCAAGTTCTATAATAAAAAGATTCGCACAGGACAAGAATCCTTTGCAAATGTAGTTTTTGATTAAAAATTTTCAAAATGGAATTAGCTTTATTGAAATATTATCGGTGTTTTGTAAATGAAAACAAGAACCAGTTGTTCTGATTTAGTTTCACTTTCTAACTCTAAATATCCACCAAGTATTATATCGTCTTAAACGAGACTCGAGATATAGTTGAAAGATCAAACGAACTTACCTGGGTAAATGATGTTCGATAAAAATTATATAAGAGTCTCGTTCGAGACCATAGGGCCCTACCCGATGATTGAAAATCATCTTCCACCCTTGGTTGTGGGAACGAAACTAAAAATTGAAGTGGATTTCACACTCTAAAATATATGAAAAGGGTTTTTGCGCGGGAAGCGTATGGGACTTTCTTTTTTCTTTACTATCAACAAGATAGTGACATCTGCCCGGCTAGCGGTACTACCAAGTATTATATTTTCTCAAACGAAACTCTTATATAATTTTGATCGAACGTCACTTACCCAGGTAAGTTCGTTTGATCTTTCAATTTTACCGGAAATTTTAACTGGAAATTAGCTGAACATTTTAAAAGTAGGGTAAGAATGTCTGAAGTGGACCACTAAAATCTACAAATTGATATATGATAATGTATTTGTACTTAAGTTAAAGCTATTTTATATAGAATTGTCCGTGTGAAACGAATGTTCAAAAACGTGTATATTTTAATAGTTATAAACAATTGCATTTTCATGACACTTTTTTTAATGTAATTTATAATTCTGAAAACTTTTCACTAAAAAATATGTTAGTATTGAATTTTAGAGGAAATGATCGGTTTTATGAACGTTTCAAACGTTTTTCAGACATTAAATGAACTTCTCAATAAAATCTTATAAACTTTCTATATCCCTAGAAACCGGACAATTGTAAGTTACACAAACTTTCATGCAACGTTCATTCGTACGTTTGACAACGTTCACCAACCGTTGTGTTCCCACATGGTAAACTTATTACTTTATTTTATCATTTTCCTAGAAAGCGTTTTCAATTATAAAAAACAATGAATTTTATACATGTGCTAGATATCACTCTGTGTGAAGCACCTACGCAGAGTGGAGTAGCAGCGTAGATACCTACAATTTTTCAACAGATTTTAAATCTTAATTACATGTACTTTCAGTAAATATTAGCTTAAACATTTTAATAGGTGCAGAACATGTTGATTTTTTTATTTAACATTTTAATTTGGCATTAAAAATAGTCAAATGTTTATAATTTTACATTTCCGAAATTTGTTTTTGAACATTCAGATCATTTCCTCTAAAATTCAATACTAACATATTTTTTAGTGAAAAGTTTTCAGAATTATAAATTAATTTAAAAAAGTGTCATGAAAATGCAATTGTTTATAACAATTAAAATATAAACTTTTTTTAAAATTCGTTTCACACGGACAATTCTATAGAAAATACATTATCATATATCAATTTTTAGATTTTAGCGGTCCACTTCAGAAATTCTTACCTAGTAGCATTCTGTATCACTTAAAATGAAAAAAATGTAATTACATTAATATCACGGATTCAATTTATATTTCTCAAACAAAATTTATCTTTGAAAAGTTACACAGCAAAAATTATGCATAATTTCCGTTTTTGATATATTAATTTTAAGATTTTTAAAAATATTTCAACATAACTTTTGATGATTGATGAAATGTCAATATTTTCTTATTTGTTAAAATCAATTATTTCGAAATCATTTAATGCGATCAATATAATAAAATAACATATTCTTGAATTGCAGGAAGAGCTTCAACATTATGAAACAAGACTCCTAAAGTTGCGACACTTACAAACTCAAGCAGCTTTGGATGCTGCTAGAGAAGGAAAACAGTACGTCGATGACAATACAACCGTTCAACAACATATCAAAAAGCATGCCCGAACAGTTGCTAAATTGCATTTAGATATTGAGAATAAAATTATACAAAGACACTCAGAATTATGATAAAAGTAATAGTATTTGTATGCATAGTAAACCTTGTACAGTTCGGAAAATTAATGCCTGGCCCAACTTACATGCCAGTTACATGCTAGGTTGGACCAGGCATTAATTTCCCTAACTGTACATACTTCGACAGTTGAGTTGATTTTGAAAAAAAACCAAAAAGATTGCACAGATTCATCACAAACTTGGATTTTTTATACTCTGAACGACAACCATTTTGATACTACAATAACTTTGAAATGAAATTATAAGCTTGTGACTTAGTAAAATAGTATTTTTGAAAATAAACATTTAATAAATTTTAATTTTTTCAAAAAAATCTTAAACATTTTGAAAATTGACTTATATCCCATTTAAATACATACAAAATAAAATATATTTATAAGGGAAGGGCTAGGAAACGATAGAAAGGATTCGAAAAGGCTAGGAAATGCTAAGAAGGTTTGAATAGAGCTGAGAAATAAGATAATATACTATGTTTAATATAAATAAATAATAATAAATAATTCTATATTAATATATATCGTTTACATATTTTTTATTTCGAAAATATTTTTTGACAATTTAAAATTGATAAAGCTTTATAAACAAATTGATATTTATTTTTATGTGATAAAAGTTATTTATTTAAAGGAAAACATCTAAATAATTTAGATTAACGATACATTTTGTTAAGTAACGATCCTTTTTGAAAAGTAACGTTACTTTTTGAACTTAGTTTGAAAAGACATGGATTTTTTAATATATTTTTATATGGATAGTTGTGAAATTAATTAAAACAATCAAATAATTAAAAATATTACTAAAAATAAGAGAGAGACAGAGAATTTCATTTCGGCATCACGTTAATTTCCCTGGCTGTACACAAAATGCTATATCCTGATTGGCTAATTCTGGTTATTTAATATGTGTGACTGGCCACCATATTGAATTTCTCTATATCCTGCGGGTCCCAATTTCGCTGGCAAATTGTGAAACCGAATATCAAAAATGACATCGAACATTTTTTTCGTAAATTTTAACAAATAGTAGCCACCAAAACATAAAAATTTATCGTGTGTTTTTAAACTGAAAATGTTCGATAAATAACGATCCCATTTTTTCAAGTAACTTCACGCTTTACAAAATGTAAGTGCAATAAGACAAGATAATTTGTTATAAGTCTTGTTGTCTACTATTTATTACAATTTGCGAAAATAATATTTGATTCATTTTGAATATTCAGTTTGATATTCTACCTACAGTTTGAAATATTCAAGTATGCATAAAAAAACTTTTTAAAAAGTAACGTTACTTTTTTCCACAAAGGTAAAAGTGCACTAAATTTTACTCTAAACAATCCTAAAATTCTCAAAAATTCATTCCGTTAAAAATATGCAATACAAATTTAAACGCTAAAATACGTATCGATTATTTTTTGATAAAGAATCGGAAAAACAAATAAATTATATCAATTATTAGACCTAAGTGTACATTTGACATGGAATGTACCATTAATAACGCTAAAAAGGGGAAAAGGTGGGGAAAATCATCAAAAAGGGAAAATCGGGGAAAATTTAAAAAAAGAGAGAAAAGGTGGATTCTGTGATGTCTAGTTTAAAAAAAACTTGATCTCCTTTTATTTGAAAGTATTTGTTTATAATTTCCAAAGAATCAGATGCTGACCCATTGTTTCTAAATAATTTTGCATAGTTTTTTTTTAAATTTAGTTATAATTATTACATTTGCTGCGAATTCATTATAATCATTATTAAATAAATTACTGATCAAAAGTTTGAAAACACTTACAATTGTATAATTTTGTTTCACCTACTCAGCATTAGAACAAACTTTTCAATATTTTAAGCTTCGATTTAATAATCTGTAAAACTAACAATTATTAAAATAAAAAAAAATTATCAAATATATTTTATAATAAATTTATTTGAAATTTCCTCGCAGTTCTTAAAAGAAAGTTATATCAATATCTCCATGGATACCTTATACGTGAAAACCTATATATTGATAAAACTAGAGTTTAAATTCGGAAAAACTATCAACATCTGGAAATAATATGGCTACTGAAACAGAAAAGACATTTTTTTTAAAAGATACTTTTGTAAAATATGATAATCCAACTTTAATAACTACTAAGGTAAACTTGTTTATAAAAATTAAATAAGACACTAATAATAGTTTTTTACTCAAATTTAGATTAATCGTTAATAATAATTGATCGCTGATATATATATGAATAAAGTATGTGCAAACATTTGTATCATTTTATATAAACCTAGTAAACATAGATAAAATTTGACAGAAATTGATTTGTTTTATTTTAATGTTAAAAAATAATAAATAATTTTCTGCAGCTCGATAAGGAATCAGCGCAACGAAAGTCAAAAACACCTCTACCTAAAATTCAAACTTTCCTTCCATCAATTGATCCAAAAGAAGAATCATTTGATATTTTACATGAAATTTTGCCTCCAAGAGAATGGGAAGCTGATGGAAAAAAATGGATTCAAAAAGTAATGTGTATAAAATATAATATAATTAAACAAAAGGTGTAAGTAAAAAAAAAAAAAAGGAAGAACATCTGTTTTTTCAAAACGACTTTTTTGTCTATTGTTACAGGTATCTGCCACTCCAGCTACAAGATCAGATGTCATTAATTTACAAGAAAATTTAGATAAACAACTGAAAATTTTAGTAGCTCGTGAAACTGGTCTTTGTCCAATTCGTCGTCAGTTGTATGATCAATGTTTTGGTAATATTTTATCTATGAAACATTTATGTATTGTATCATAAATAATACTGTTGGGAAAATTTTTCTAGAAGAAATAATACGACAGGTAACAATTAATTGCAGTCAGCGGGGCCAACTATTATTACGAATCAGAGATGAGTTGCTAATGACATTAAAAGCTTTCGAAACTTTATATCAAAGTAGTATAGCTTTTGGATTTCGGAAAACTTTATTGGTAATCAAAATAAAATTTAAACTTGAATAAATCTTAAGGAACTTATATTATTAATTTCTATAATATTGTAATATTTGGATAAATTCTATAGGCTGAAAAAAAAACAGAAGAATACATACAAGTAATAAAAGACCTTAAAACAGAAAATGAAGAACTCCGCAAAATGACAACTCATTTGGAAAAAAAAGCTGAATATATAGAAAAACAAGCAGCAGAATCTGAGGAAGCTATTTTAAAACGACACGAAGAAGAGACTACATTTCTGAAAAAAATAAACGCTCAATTGAAGGTATAATCAGTCTAATATTCTTAGAGGCTTTTTAAATTAAAAAATTAAATTTATGAAAAATAAACTATTTTGTTGAAAAATTAATAACTAATTTATTTTAGGTTCAACTAGAAGGAATAATAGCTCCAAAGAAGCAATAATTCAAAATTATCTTCTTGAAGTATAATTTTGTTAATTAAAAGTAATTCAGTTATAATAAAATTTTAATAATTAATTTAATGAATACTTATGTTGTAAGCCTTCTTATCACTATCCAAAACAAGATACTTCGCCCATAAACCGACGAGATTTATAGATATATTTTAAAATATTTTTATTTGCAATTATTTTATAAATATTTTATGCCTTAGTATTAATTTTTAATAAGAATATTTAACTATACAAATTATAAGAAAAAACAATTAAAAATTTGAAATAAAATAAAAAACACTATTGGTCTTTATGTATTTTTATTTATATTTTATAACTACTTTAACTTAAACATTTTTATTATCACAGGTTATTACTATAGTTATTCATAATTTTTTTCAACATCCAGAATATGGATAACACACGCAGATACGGAGAAGGAGACAGAGCTATTTATGTTCACAAAAATGGATTTTTTAATTACTCTACTTTTAATGTAGCATTTTACTGGGTATATTTTACTTCGTCAAAAATGCATCATTAAAATGCATCACATAACTCATTTATGCAAAACATATTAGTCTGATGAAATTGCCTTAAAACAATTGTCTAAAGTGTCTACATTTCAACTCATACATACAAAAAGTAGACGTATAACTTTTTTTCGCAATGTATAACAAATTTGTTGAGTTTTCATTTACGAAACAATGAGATAAAATAAAAAATACTTTTATAAAAAGAAATAAAGTAACAAATTAGAAAGCCCAATATAATAGAAATAACTCTTGCTACGGTACCTATTTATTACATAATTATATTTACATATATGTTACTACGGTTTCAGTATTTATATCATTTAATTCAAATTATTCAAACATTGATTCATTTCATGGAAATCAGATTTGTGAGATGTTATCTATCTCTTTAAATTAAATATTGACTTGAATTACAAATTACATATCACTGATTAAAAAAAATCACAAGGTAAAAAAATATTATCTACAAATTGCAAGAGTTAGTGCTTATCCCATACAATGTGAAATTATAAAAAAAAGCATTTTTTATTCATCTATAATTAATTTATGTCGTAAATGAAAAACCAAAATGTGTAATCAGTAATTTGCTCCGTACATCATTTACTCTATATAATCTACATTCATCCATTCTAGCTTCAAAATCCTTGCTTGTAAAAAACGCATATATTATATTGCTAAACATTTTTCACGTCTACTTTATATATACATACATTATTTCGCAATATATATTATGTCGCATGAGTATTAAGTTTGTAAAAAGATAAACAAAACAAGTTTAATTTAAATTATAATGGAAGGACTATTAATTCAGAACCATAGTGACCATTAATTCGAACAGTTATTGTTTTCGAAATATCAGAAGTTACGGACACACTAATCACTCATTTGAGTTACAACGAAATCTCTTAAGCTAAATAAAATTTTTTTTCTTTTTTTTACGTTTTAATTTTCACATTTTTTATTGTAGTGGTACACAATTAAGTTGCTTAAGTACTCCGTTGTAACGATATGTCGAAAGAAATTATTAATAGAAACAATATGTATAAAACTTTTACATAATTGTGTTCGGCACCTTTGCACTGTCACAATAAATGAGACGTTTATTGTTAAATGGGATTGGAGTCACACTTTTTTTAAATTTTAAGGAAACTAAAAAGTTCTCAGAAACATTAATTTATATAAGATAATAAAAAAAATGTAATTCAATAATATATTGGAACTATGTTACAGATTTATCATTTTCCATGACATTAACAAGTAAACAAATAAATAAAAAGTAAAGTGTACTTAGATTCTTTTTTGTAATGAACGTCTCAAATATTTTGTGAAAAGTCAAAATGAAAAGAAGGAATGTTTATATATAATGACAAATAAAATGAAAATACAGTAAAATATAAAGTATTATTGAATCACTGAAGTTATTGTATTTGTAAATTATAAGCAAGAAATGAAACGTTTTTATTTAACTTTTTTCTGAACACTTCCTTCTTTTTAATGTAAATATAATTTTCTTACAAGATGAAAAACTGATATATTTTACTGTGAAAAGTATATTCATAATACAGTATTAACATATACAAGATAACACACATACAGTAAAAATCAGTATAAAATTGATACTATCTTCATATAAATAAAAACATGAGGGTTAAAATCAATGACGCTTTTTTGTTCTCAAGATGTCAAGTCAAATTTACAAACTAAATAATTGTAGTTTTTAAGTCGTTATTATAATCTGAATTGTGTTTTTTTGATTTCTCTATTATTTGTTATATTTATATTATTTTTATTTTTATTTAATGGAGTAAATTTAATGATATTAGTATACTTGTTGAATATATGTTCGCAGAAAAATAAATACCAGATTATTATGAGCGACAATATACACGTACATTAATTTGGAAACATCAGGGACATCAATTAAATTTTTTCCACTCTTTCACAACACATTTTACATATTAAAATTTTCTATTAATTGTATAATGTAATAATAAAAAAATAAACCAATTAAACAACATAAATAATCGAGAAAAAAAAACAACAATTTTGATAACAAAAATACATTTATAATGTCAAACAAAACTTGAAATTTGCTGCTCGATAAATGTCAAAGCCCCAATATAATTATTTTGTTAACAGCAAAATTAGAAATATTCTCTTAACAAGACTTGAATTTGTCATAAAATTAAAAACAAAATAAAATCAACTTTGTAATTTTTAAAAGAATGTCTGTTACTTTGAATCACTTATAATAATTATTAAAAAAATATTTTCACTTCTGGCATCACATTTATTGGACTTTTATTTATTCAGTTCTTATTAATTGCTTCATCTTATTGGCTTTCGTACCTATATACAACATCTTGAGATTTGCAACATTAAACAGTGACTGTTTCAGATTTTACCAAATCAACTGATACAGCGTTACTGATTGTTGGTACCTGCGTTGTAGGTGTATTATCAGCACTTACAATGTTCAGGGAAGATATTTTGGCCCGTTGATAAGCAACAACAGTATTGAGACTCAAGAATCTGAGAAGAGTAAATTATCATTGAAAAATCAACACAAATACTATTTTACTATAATAATATTATCAAAAAGTGATTGAGCTTACCTTATGCAAACGTACATCACCAAAAGTGCTGTACCAGCTGCTAACATTCTTATAATTGGTCCTTCCACTAACTGAATGAGTATCCAAGCTGCTGCTGAAGATCCACACATTGTTGTTACAATTCCAATTGTTTGCAGCCAATGTTTAGTTGTTAGTCCATTTTGCCAATCAAGCCGAGTAGCATGTTGAACATTATATCTAGTTCCACACACTTTACATGTCAGACTGTCAATATTCATTGAACTCTGTAAATAATAAAAAGAGTAGTTATAGAAATGAAATTAACAATAACGACAAATTATATTAACCTTTTGATGCGTGCGTCGTGTACTGAGTACACAGTTTTCAAAATGGTCCTAACCGTGCGTAAGCGAACAACTGTTTACAGTCGCATTTTTGAGTTTTTGTTGTTTTTAATGTTAAAGTATTTTCAATGCATAATTAATATTTATTAATTTATTATTATTTTTCATAAAATTAATTGTTTTTATTTATTTATATATTTATTAGATGTGAGAGCAACTCTCCTAATAAGATTACCAAAAGACAAAATTATTTTTGAGCAAAAATAATGCTATAACCACTCCTAAAGTTAACTCCTCTGCAACAAAAGGTCGATGCACACAATGCAAAAACTCCACCACAACTACCAAATGTGGTTC
>JABFPM010004836.1:0-12072 GCA_022817325.1 Idris sp. 1 HC-2018 | reverse complement strand
TTTTTATATTATATTGTAAGATAAATGATTATTATTTTTTTATTATTGTGGAAAAAATAAGGGGAATGATGTTTTGTCACTTTTATAATGAGTAGTAGATCATGTTTCCAAAATAAAGTCTAGTGGTACTACAACAAAACTAAAATAATTTACAATCTTTTGCCATTAAATTTTGTATTTTAATACAATAAAACTTATTTCAAGTTTTATTCTAAGTTACAGAAACTGTTTTATGTTATTGTAAAATAGTGTATGCTATTCAAAGACAAATTAATATCAAGTTATAATTATTTATTAACAAAATTGTCATGATTTTTTGATGTTTAAAATAAAACTAGATTTATTTTGAATTTTGTTTGAATTTACTAAAACGTTTGCTGTTAATGTTAGTCTTATTTATTTTAAGCTTCGATCTTTAATGTATGCAATTTAACAAACAATATTTGTTTGATAAGTACATGTAACTTTTATCTCATTAAATGTATACTAGGAATATTATAAATTTGCTATGATAATAGGATGTATAATTTGGATAAACTTCGTAATAGATCCACGTAACACCTATATTTTGTATAATATTAACATTACGATGCTTGTTGTCCTGCATGAAATGTTGCAGATAGCATTACAGGCTAAGGTGAAGTGTCATATCGACTAAGTCAAAAGTGCTTAATTACAGATCAAATATTGGAATCAATCTGAATAAATACATTTCTGTTAATTTTATTCTTTTACAATCATGTATGTAGAAAAGTTTCAATATATAATGAATCAATAAACAAATGCAAATAATATTTATATACATTATGACCACATTATATACACATAATATTAGTAATACTATAATTCCAATTTTGATAACGAGTTGTCAATAAATTCAATATATTTCTTTCCATTTTACTAAAATGTTTGCTGGCTCGTAAATGTAATTGATTTAATTGAATATTATCGAAAAAAAAACATGTAAAAAGTTATCGTGGAATATAAATATCCCACACGGGACACTTGACAATCTAAAAAGGAATTTTAACAGTTATGACAATTGACAATTAAAAATTTAATAACTTTATAAAATTGTAAAAAATTGCCACAAACGTTCATTAAAAAAAATTATGATGCAAACTTTTTTAAAATTTTTCTATACAATTTGAAAAGACCTGTTGGTCTTTTTAAAACGATATTATAATATATTCTAATATAATTCTTAATTTATAGATAACTTGAAAACAACTAAGTTTAAATTTTGTTGATATTTTAGTGCAGAAATTCTTGCACACAATAAATATAACTTTGGCAACTCATCCAGGAAACAATTAATTAGGGAACGACAATGATTCGAAATTTTGAAACGAAGTTAATTTTAAATTGTGTTGTGAAATTCGTTTTGAATATTAATTTTCAGCTTAATTATTTTATTGAACAAAAAATGTGTAGAATAAGAATTAAATTCGTTGAATCGCTTCTTACGTCTGCTCAGGATTGACGGTTTTCGAATGCAATTTATTGATTCGAGTGAACCTGAATTGTAATGAGATCAAAGTAGATTCCATCCACGTATTCGAATTGTGTATCTCCCCTGTAATTCTGTTCACTACATTTTATTCTTTTTTCGTCAATTAATTTATTTTAGTCTTACATTTTATCACGTTATGCTTGACCGAACTTACTGGAGAAAAACTTCAATTACAAATTATTTCGTTAACTTTATTTCAGTTGTTAATGAAAACAATTTTATCATTAAAATAAATATTTAATAAAAATTGTTGTCCAAATTCTTTTAATAAAACCTTTCAGTCATCTTCAAGTTAATTAAATTGTATTTTAAGAAATTAATTAATTTTAAAAATAAATTCTGAAATAATTTCATTTGATAATTAATGTGTCATCTTGGCGCAAACCCCTTGAAATAAAAACAACCACTAGAGTCTAATTTCATGTATTTTTACAACCGAATGAATGAATATAAACATATTTGTCTGTTTATTTCATACCACAAAAAAATATCAAGAACAGACTAACAAGCAAAATAATCGTGAGTGTTCGACAATTTTGGAAAAGTACAAAAATGTCAATTGATTAATATACTCGTGAAACTTTTCACTGACGACCCAGTTTGCTGATATTAAAGCTTGTTAGTGGTTTCAACTCAGATTTTCCACCTAAAGTCATTATATTTCAAGTAAAAATCTAAGTTTTTTCTTCTTTTGAGTTTATCTAGCATAATAAACTGAGATTAGTTTCACTTATACTTAACAGATTAGTAACCAAGAAATCTTGCTTGTTTATTTTCTATCCTTCTCCATAGTTTAGTCTTGGTCTGACTTTCGAAGTTGGCTGCAAGATACAAAGTGAAAAAGACCTTGCTGCACCTGAAGGGTGTGGTACAGACTAAGGGGTTTGGGCAAATAGCTGGAATCACGCGACCCGTTACCTCGTAATTAGTAAGACGCCTGAGAAGGACCTACCTTATCAGTGGTTCTCAATATTGGACAAGATAATTTCCGACCAAATTCGAGTTCACGTTTTGTCTTGCAGGAAATAAATAGGTCGTCTTCAGTCGCAGGACCAAGACGAAAACAAACTATTTAGCAAAGAGAAAAAACAATATTTTCATCGACAAAGAGGCACAGACTTAGACCGCCGACCGATTAACGTGGAATTGAAAGAACGTCACGTTATGGCTGAAAGATTTTCATTTTTCTTCGTTAGAGCAGCGTCAAAGAAAAAGCAGTGTACTTTTTTTTTCTCTTTAGTCCTTCCTTTTTTTCCATCATCGAGACTCTTTGAACTTTCATTGTGCTATCAAACTTACGAGCACTTTGGCTACGTGACTAAAATCATAATGCAAGAAACAATTTTCGTTAACCAAAAATAATCAGCGTTAATGAGAATTACAAATAACAATGTTTCTTGTAATTTGGTCTTTGAAAATTTGAAACAAAATTTTGTTTCAATACAAATAGAAATAAAAATGCGAGCAAAATTTTTCTTTTTTATTTCACTTGTTTCGCTTAATGATCTTTCTTGGCACACAATTTTGTAAAACAGGAACATAACCCTTCTATTTTTGGCAAACCTGCTACTTTATTGTTATAATCACACGTTATGACTAGACCACTAACCAGAACAATAAATTTAGTGAATAAACTTGTACATTTATTTTGTTTTCGTTCAAGAAAAAGCTCCTGATATTTTATATTTTTAATTGTTTCACATAAACTTTCAATGAACCACTAACGCTATGAGTTTCAACTTATTTCAGTGGACTAATTTTGCGATTTTCATAAATATTGTATACTTTTTTTGTCATGCTTTGTGTTCTCTTTATACTACGATAATAAAAAAAGGAGTCAACATATTACTGCAACGAATTTTCTGTGATCATAATATAAGTGTTTCCAGTAATCTTAGAAGACTTGTGTATAATAACGTCTTGGTACGTAATAGGCGGTTAGTTCAAATGTCCTGAAATGGATATCTCATGGTGCAGTATGTAGTGTAGGCACGTCGACGACGTGCAGAAGTTACCGTTTCTGATATTACCGACTCTTGCCTCCAAAGCCCTTCACGAAATTTAGCTCGTATATACCTGACAGAAGTGAACTACGAGGTGGTATTTTGGTAGTGGTGTCCCAAGAACTTTGGTAAATCCTACATGGTGTACTCAATCCTTTATTTTCATGCAAAATTAAACTTACGAACGCAATGAGAATAGATTAATATTATCAAGTTGGTCCCATCACTCATTACTTGCAAGCAAAATCAGTTCAATCATTTCGACTGACGAAAATAAGAAATGCCTATTCATGACACATACTTTATTTCAGAGTGCAACCATGTCGATAATTAATATTTTAATTTAAAACAGAAAAGCTTAGTTTTTCATTTTTTTTGACTTAATTGGTTTTTATCGGTCAATTATTTATTAAATTTATTCTCATACATGTTTTCCGTCACTTTTTTATCTCAAGTAATTTTATTCTTATTCGTGTACTTTTTTGATAAAGAGAAATTCGTTCTGAAATTAAAGTTCGAAAAATACATTTGCATTGCCAGCGACATCTTCAAAATTATGCATCCAAATATAATTAAGTGTTATGCACTTTGATATTTATATATAGTTAAAACTGGTCTAGTAACATTTATCCTATATTTATATAAAACCCCGTCAAAAATATTTTTGATAATTGATTTCGTTAGACGCAGGAATGTATATTTCTCTAAGTGAGATATAATCAGCTAGTAATTTAATTGAAAAGTGTCGTGTCAGCGACGAAGGTCAAAAAGTCAAATCAAGGTTGGTGACATTCCATTAATTTATAATTTCTTTTGCGGAAATGACTTATGACATTGATAAGGCTCTGTGATAATGATTGACGTTTCGCCTACCAAAATGCTTACGTGAAACAGAAAGTATCAGAGGTGATTTGTTAACGAACTGTCGGAGATGTGATAAAGACCGTCGAGAGATAAACAGCGAAACTTCTTCACAGTTGACGTTTCAACGTTGATGAAGCCAACTGGTTTAATTTCACCCGATCTTTTGCACGATAACAATCCGATAGAAAGCATCGAATCTTCGCCAAACTTGCTGACGTCGGACAAATGTTTGAAGTCTCATCATTTCATCAAATTCGATGATATTATATAAAAAAAATGTATATTCAAATAACATTTCTGCATCATATTAATAAATCGGAATATTTAACTCATATATTCAATTCCAGAACAACAAATGCAGGTATCGTAATACAGTTGACAGAAAGTTAAAATTATTGCATTCAATTCTCGAGAAGAAGTAGAATAGTGCGGCTTAGAAGTTGGCTAAAATGTACTCACTTAAGTATGGTTACAAATCTTCAATTCAAGAAAATAAAAATTCAAAAATTATTTCCCTCTTATAACTTAATTTGGAAAATAAAATATTGAATTTCGGGTTTTGGAGATAGCAAGGTATCTAAATAATTAAATTTCTAAGAATTCTTTTTTTTATCTTAAGCAACTTAAATTAAGACTTTTTGGTTGTATCTGCTTTTGCAGTATTAGAGAAATAACTTACCCACACACAAAAGCTAACCAATCACTGTACGTAATCAAAATTTGAATTATATTCAAAACGCAAATCCGGTTGCGGTTCCTCGGGGAGTTTACAATTAAAATTGTAGCGGCGGCGCAATAGCAAATATTCTGTGAATGGACAACGCACGTCAATGTTGTCGAATCTCCGAGGAGTTTCAATCAAACGATCAATTAATAATGATACGGAAAGCCGTCTTCTCGAAGAGTCGAGACTGCGGCAACCTTCTCGCATCAAAATCCCCGCTCACAGGATAATCCCAGCTGCATTACCTTGATGAGTTTCAGCCCATCCGCCCGCGGTGGCTCTTTCTCCCTCTCGCTCTTTCTCTTCGTCTCTCCTTCACTGTCTCTGAAGTTACCCCGCTGGCTTCCATTTTCAACGACCCTATCCAGATATTCCACCTTCATCGTTACGCCGCATAACTTCAGAGTCGTTTTAAAATCATGAGTCAATAGCATCAGGACCGTCCGACGACTATATATAGAAGACAACGACGGGATAAAAAGAAGTACAATACGTTATGGACGAGAATGAAACTCCACAAAATCTTACAATTGGCTTACAACGAGCTTTATTGAAAGTTATATAACGAGAGATTGATTTCTCTCGGACATGACGAGACGTTTTAATTTTTTCTCTTCAACTTAATAGCAGACTCAACGTAAAAAGGTTTTTTACGACATTGAAAGTTTATTTTCCGTCTTACGCGAAGCGAATCAAGCTAAATGCCAAGGATTTTTTATTCAACGAAAGCTTCTTTCTTGCGTTTCTTTTTTTTCTCTTCTTCTTTAGAATGTAATGAAAATATATTATTCACAACTGTCTAATTCATCTCGAATTTATCTATTTAGATCTTCTTCTTCAGTTTTTTTTCTCAGAACTCTGACGGTAATTTGCAACAACTATTAGCGAACGCGCATTCATCCCGTTTAAGTAGAGTTAGCGGCTGGTTATGTAAGCCAAACTCGAGGACCGTATTTGTAAAGCCTCGTTTCTCAATGCGTCGCTGGCAAACGAAATCGCTGCACTAATTTATTCCAAGTTAAATACATTTCGCTAAGAAGTCGCACATCAAGTCTGCTATTTCATTTGTAGAAATTTTTGGTCAAAAATTTTTTCATTAAACTCATTGTGTTACAGATTTTTTCACTTTCTTATCATAAATGAGAAAAAAGGTGATATTGATTCAGTTTTGAACGTTCCACTTTTGCAGAATAACTATCAAAGGCCACTGTAATATATCGTATTAATCCCATTTTAGGAAGACCTCATATATATGCTGGTCATGTCCATAGCATATTATGTATATTATCCAAATCGAGGAGCGTGAAACTTCAAAAGCTATCTCAGCGGAGAGCTGCATTGCTGGCAATCGATTTTCACGTGAAACACGTAGTACGTGATTAATATTGCAATAATTAGATTCGCACTAACCAGAAGACATTGTGCCTTTAAAAATGTTATCTTCATGAATCTGATTGACACTGACTAATTTTTGTTGGTAAAATTATTTTTCAGTAAAATTTGACATCATTATTTAAATATTATCTGAATAACTGGAAATGATTTATCGTGAATTATTTTATTAATACAATATTAAATAATATCGATGGTAAAAATTAATGATGTTACCATAAACGTGGAGTACATTACTTGAACCTCTAAACACAAACTGTTGTACATAAATTAGTAGGGAAAATTTTGCTTTTATGAGTACATTGCCAGATGGTGCATACTAATAAATAACAATTGTTGTAAATCATGAAAAATGTTAACAACGTTATAAAATTATTACCGTGTAATTAAATGTAACCAGCAAATAAAGTATTGAAACAAAAACTTATATTTTTCTCATAGTTAACTTACATCTAAAAATAGTACAAACTTTGTAAAGAAAATTATGCAAAAAAATTGTACTTTAATAAATGATTATTTATCTAAATAAACTTGAAAATGCTGTTTATGATTATAATCATTTTAAAATGATAATGCGGATGTTGGTTGACGATAAAATTCAATGTCAAATTTAATTTAAATCCTCGTCAAAAATTTGTCTCATTTTTCTGTCATCTATCGGCGGTGTTTATTCTCCCCTCTTTGTTTTACGTCAGTTTCCGGTTTCCGAACTGCAAAGCATCTACATCAGTGACGGATTCTGAGCTAGGCTTTTCTTGTCATTTCTCTACCAGCACGCCTCACCCTCTGAGTAGTCTTCTTGAGTCAGCCCGTTCCTTTCTCCACCAGTTCCCAACACAAACCCTTGAGCGACCCCCGGAGAAGAGGCAAGTAATGCCAAGATTATGTAAACGTCATTCCAGTGAGACGCGCATCTGTTGGGCTGCGTTCGAATTGTACGCTCTCCTGGCAGAGATGGGTTTTAGAAATCCCGATGAGAGTCGCCGCTTTTGCGACTCAAATTAAGCTCTTGAATGTCATACATGATTTTCTCTCGCTTAGAAATCGGTTCAAAACAATCCCGCGGCAGCAACATTTTGACAAAACACATACATTGTTAAATTTTGCTAGCCCATGTTTGCTGAACAAAAAGCTGACAGTTTTTGCATTCATCATTTGTAACGATTCAAAGTGATCGGTAAAATCAATCTTTTCGAATAATTACCAATATATCGAAAAAAAATTATTATATTCAATAAGAATTTTAATGTCAATAAAAAGATACTTGTTTTCGCAAACTCGTATTACTTAGATTCGGAATTAATAAATGTTTAATAGTATATAATGTTATTCAAACAGAATCGATCTGGTCGAAATAAGTTTAACAGTAAATAATTCAAATTTATAAAAATAATCAAAAAAATCGTGTTACGCAAAAGAAAAATTATCACAAATTAAATTTATCGCAAAATAAGTTATAAATAAAGACGTGTTAAAATTACGCAAAATTTATAAAATTATTTTAACGAGAATCATATAAAAAATCAATTAAATAAAAAGACTTATCACATAGTTGAACGTTGCACATAAGTTGGTCATGAAGTCGCTTGATATAAAATCGGAGAAGTTCCTTTAGAGGGCTTGGTTGACAATTTCGATGAACAGATGTGACGTCATCCACGAGACACCAGGTCGTTGAATATAGCCAACTCGTTCCAATATAATTGTCGTTGAATTCAAAGGATGTATTAGTGGATCTCGTTGATCACTTTGTGTGTATACACTTAGAAAATTTTACTGAATGGTTTGCAAATATTTTGATTTGTAAACTCTCCGTGACATGCAAATTCAATCAAAAAAATCTTGCACAAAAACCCAAGTTTGCTGAAATAGTTCAAATTATACTTTAATTTCTATTTTACATTTTAGTTTTGTTTTTAAAAGATATTAATATTGATTTTATTACTTTAATTTATAGATGTATAAAGAAATGTATAAGAAAAATTGTTTGTAATAAAAACCATAAACAAGTAAATGCAATTATTGATTTCCAATGTTAAGTATATATATAGATATACTTCACAAATTATCATTTCATATTTTAATAAATTAATCAAATAAGAAAATCAGTAAAATACTTTTACCTAAAAAAATCCATTACGAAATAATAAATTAGATCAATGAAAATTATTATAAAAGTGATAGATGTTACCTTGGGTAATTGTTGAACAATATATATGTGGATCGTTTTACAATGTAGATGTTGGAATATATATAATACTCGCAGTCAATAATTGATATATAAAAATGATTTCAATAAGACATTTCGCGTCTACAATTGTGCGAGAAGTGATTATGACGGAGCAGTTTTACTTCTAATTGATTCAAAATTCAAGAACATATATTTAATCATCAGAATTTAATTCCTTGAATTCAAAGTGTCAGTCAAATTTCGAACTACCAGTTAAAATTTAGACAAATTATCGGCCACAGTCGATAGGGCAGGATACGCGGTCAATTTGAACGTTACACAGAACGGTCAATAATAATAGTATATTACTAGTCAAGTACGATATTTTCTCTTACAAATGTGCCATTTTGAGTGAAAAAAATTACATACAAAATCATTATCTTGCGAATATTTCAATAAATATTTAAAAAATAAACGACAATTTTGTATATTTAAAATAAAAAATAGTTCAATTTTTTTAATTTTTAATGTAATATTAAAAAACTAAATACAAAAGTTAAATACAAAATCTTTTGAATAAATTCGACTTAAAAATTAGTTGGTTCACAATTAATTAATTAGGACATTTTAAAGTAGTTGAATAAAATTTGATATTACAAAGAACAAAAAGCATAAATAATTGTATACAATTCATTTCTATAAATATTATTTTATTATCCAAATTTTCCGAACGATCCGAACGATGGACAGCGTCGGCGGGGAATAAATGCGAATGCAGATGACTTAATTAATTGGGGGTCAACTTATCCCACTGCTCCCTCCTAATTATCGACGCTCAGCGAATGGGACGCGCTTTCTTTAGTTGTTTTTAAAAACGGAAGAAATGGGCATTTTTCCCGCACGTGTAAGAGAAAAGTTATTTTCATTTCTACGTGTGGGGATGGATGATCGAGTCCTTTTCTTGGACAACATTTTAGAAAAATATCAACCATAGTTGTTTCGAAATATGTTGAAGTAAAAGTTGTAGTTCCATGTGACTCGCTACCTAGTCTCTTGCTAACAAGGTTTCAAAACAACTTTTTCTCAACTCTCACTGCAAACACGGTCATGAACAAGAAAAAAAATTAACAGAAAAGCTAAACAAGAAACGCTAAGCAAACGAGAAAAACGCAGTCAGTTATAACACTTATATGTCATAAACTTTTGTCAATTATAACAAATAAATTTGTAGCAAACAGACGTTAAATAGCTTAACTTTTTGTTGTGATATATACATAAACAGTTTGACATTCTTTGAAATTCAGGTTATTGGGCCAATACTCGGTGAATATGCAATAATAATAATAAAAAACGTGTCAACTGACGTATTTCTCTTAAAGTTGATGCTAAATAAAGGAAAATATTCCCAGAAGAAAATCCGTCAAGCTTGCATAATAATACCGTGACGATTAGAAAACAATTTTACTTGAGCTTGTACTGCATTAGCAAGCATAAATATTTTCTTACCGAAAAGTTTGGACTGTAATTTCTCGAAGCGCAATTCCTGTATCTCGAAATACATTAGACTATCCGAGTGTTTGAAATTAGTTCACTCAACCTCGCTATTAGAATATCCAGTAGTCTATTTCAATGTAACCTATGCATATTCGGCTTGCCTCATCCAGTAGACGCCTATTTTAATGTTACCAATGAATATTCAATAGTTTTAGCTCATTGCCTATAAAATAAACAGAGAAACTTATATGCAAGTAGAAGGACGTAAGGACAAAAGTTCGCTGACTTAACGGTTTTCGCGAGAACTTGCCAACTTCTGGGCAACGATTACACGACGTTCTGTCGTGACGTCGACGCGCTTGGCTAACCAGTTAGGCAACTTAGTTACTCCCAAAATTACGGACCAATGACTTCACATTTTCGATTCAAGGACCGCTTGTTACGGCTTTAAAAATCATCATTTCATAATCTTAAGTGATATTTTTGTTTTTTTCATTTAAAATGAAATTACCTCGAAAAATTCCGAAGAATATGAAATTTTATTTCAATTGCAATAGCTTTGTTGAAGGAAAATTTGAATATATAGTATTTTGAATAAACACCTTTATTCCGATTCACTTATTTGATGTTTACTGTCAGACAATAACAATGAATGGCTGTCAAAAATATTACAATTAATTCAAGTCTAAGAACAAAGACAGTATTCAGCTAAGATAGGTACTTGCAAACTTTGCGGTTGCAATCAAAGAAAGAGAAATGAACTGATGAAGAATTAGACAATAAAGGAGGAAGCTGACACAACGGCTGCTGAAAAAAGGCACAATGCAGCCAGATCGTCTGACTTTATTTAGCTTATTATAATTCAATTGCATGAGGGTTTCCTTTGGTGTGTATGCACTTCCCTTTTTGCTCCTTCTTATTCCGTTGTTCTCCTTGTTCAATCTCCTTCACGGATTCCAGTTAAAGCTGTCTTCCATCTAGAAGTTTGAAAAGATGTTCCTGACAACTGTTATATTTTGTTTCGTTATAAGCAACAAAATGAAGTTACTCAGTGGCGATTAATTTCAAAATAACACTTCACAGGTTATTCACAAATATACTTGCCAAGTTTCACTTAAATAACAACTTTTTGATTTGTTATCAGTCGCTGATAATGCTTTTCTGTCGACTGCTTTAACCCTTCCATTACTGACGTTGCTGTAAAGCAACATTTTTAATTGTTGAATTTTTGTCATTAAATTAAAGTAATAATAATTACTCTGATTTTTGCAACTTATTTAGATGAAAATCGAATTTATACACCTGTAAGTATTTTCATTTTCAGCCTAGAAAATAATTCGGTATGAAAAGGGTTAAAGAAACATTTTTTTTGTTTTTCAGCAATAACCCAGTTAAAATAATATATTTATTTAGAAAATTTGTAATCGAAAAATGTAATCATATTATTAAAAAATATCCCGTGAAAAAAAAAACATGCGTGTTACATGCATGCAACACTCGTGTTTAGCTTTTTTATTTCAATATTAAAAAATTGATTTAAAAAATAAATGTCATAACAATGTTTATTTGTAGGCTCTGTCGATTTGTTCTGTGCACGTGTCCAGTCATGTGAAATTAACCTGAATAAAGAAGAAATAAAGAAGAAATTAATGTGTTGCCTGGCCGGGAATCGAACTCCGGCTTTCTGCTGCTTTTCTTGATTGACGACACGCACCTCAACCGCTAGACTACGAGATCTATTGGCAAGAGCACTCAATTTGCACATACCACTGATTTTCCTGTCACTTTTCAAATAATGCATGTATGTACAACATGCAAGATTAACGAACATGCTACATGCATGTAACACGCATGTTTTTTTTCACGGGATTACTCGCAAATATGATAATTAATTATGTTAATTGTTTTATTA
>JABFPM010004835.1:0-12072 GCA_022817325.1 Idris sp. 1 HC-2018 | reverse complement strand
GAATCTGCAATAAAAAATGGGGGTTCCCATTTAAGATTTTTAAGTTGCCCCCCGCCCCACCCCTAGAGGGTAGGGGTTGGGGGTCGAGTTTAGTATCATTGGATAGATTTTTTAAAAATATTTGACACGTATTTTTCCTTTTTTCGATCCGATGTGTATTTCTCGAGATATTCGACCGTTCCGGGACTTTTTATTCACCCTGTATAAGACCGAGCGACAAGATTCTGCGTTTTTCACAAATTTGCCAACGGTAAAAAACCAGGACTAAAAGCAGAAATTAGTTGAAGTATATTTCAAAATTTTGAAATGAAGTAAATATTCTTTTTTGTTTTTCGCTTTAAATGAATATTTTTTACTTAAAAACTTAAATATTACAAAATTAACACCAAATACAACTAATTCCAATCATTAAACAGACAAAAAGACCTGTCAAAAGTATTTAATAATTTTATTGGAAAAATACTTTTTTTTTTAAAAAAAATCAATCTTGAAACAAAAAATAAAAGCATATTCACTTTCATACGTCTCAACCTTACTTAACTTGGAATTTGAAAAAACCAATGAATCCGCCTTTATACTTCAATAATTATACTTCAATCAAAAATCGACGAGAAAATTAGTAAATCATATTTTCTCAAGGTCATCAAATTTTCGCAACAAGAATACTGACATTATATGATTTGTTTTTGTTTTGATTATGAGAACAGAACTTAAGTATTAAAGTATAAAATAATTATGCATTTTCGTCCTACTTTTTAACTAATAGTCTCTTATAAAAGTAGGGTGGAATGAGCCATTTTCGTTCCACAAAAGTATGACGAAAATAGTTTTTCTCCACGCTACGAAAAACAATCATAAACATGTACGAGAAATGTAAATTGTTTTAAAGAGGTGATACAATGTTTTATACACTGATAAAGCAATTTGGCTGCACCCTATTTTTTCTACACGGAAAAAATGTTGGGTCATCGGATGCCCCATATAGTACAGTCGATGTACTGAATGCTAAGACGTCATACGCTCCGGCAAACGGGACGTATATCGTCCCATACGGGGCATCAGACGCAAAAAATTTGGCGCAACTGCTGTCCCGTCTTTGGATGCCTTTTATTGTGGGTGTTTTGATGCCCCGTTTACGGGGCATCTGTTGTACCATAACCTATAATTCAACGGACGTACCATAGCAAGTACGTCTGATGCCCCGAAAATTTTTCCGTGTAGTGTAACATTAGTTTTTGGACGAAAAAAGGACATCTTATTAAGCATCTAATAAGCAATCCTCTGCACATCCCTAATATATTTCTCTAATAGCAACGCGCTCATACGCCTAATGCGATTTCCAGGCGGATACGCAACTTCATAGCCAAACGCTTTCTCTCTGCTTTAATTAACCTCAACTCAATTCTTCCCTCGTGCAACGAAAACTTGATTCCGGCGCAGCTTTATGCCTCGGTGCATTCGTCAATAAATTTCAATAAACACGCCATCAAACGAGCGTGGAATCGCGCCTTTACACAAATAACTCGACTGGATTTACCGAATTAATAAGTAAAAGAAGATAAAACCCGGACTGCTGAACCCTTTGAATTTGACAACAGTCTATGCAGATCAATAGACCGATTAATACCACGCAGAATCGTGTAATTCGTTGTGATTACACAAAATGTCAAAGCAGCTTGATTTAATTTTTAATTTAAAAAATTTTTAATGCAAAAAAATACATTTTTATCTTGAAATTGAAATAAATTTAATTTTGCAAATTCAACTGCTTTGATTTAAAATTACATTTTACTCGTTACATAATGTGAACTAAAATTTAATTACTGCGAGGATATAACAAAAATATGCAAGAGTTTTAAAATTAAAAGCAACAGATATATTTACGATAAATTATTGCGAATAACTGTCATTAAGTGTTTAATATGAACCTAATAATTACAATTATAATTACAGTTTGAGATTAAAATTATGTTCGCAGTGTCTGCCTTGCTGCAAATTACAACTATTTGAAACTCCAGTTTAATCGCTGAATCTAAACTGAATAATGACACAAAATTGTAACTGCTGCAAAGTGATATATATTCTAGATTGTCGTTTATAACCATACAACTTATTTACTGCAATTAATTATGACTTCAACTTACAACTCTATGTACGAAGAAATAAACAAGAAGACGTATTTTTGTAATTTTAGTGTCTTCTCTGAAAAATGAGCTCTTCCAAAATTAGCCCCAATGAAGTTGATTGAAATCCTCTAAAATAAGACCTCATTTGAACACAAGACGCAAAATGTACCGCAACTAATCAGGCTGAAAAAGCAAACTGAAGCGTCAAATCGAAAAAAGGACGAAAGTAAGCATATCTTTATTAGATGTTAGCTCGAGGGATAATACCCCGTGAAATCACGCCTGAATAGTGTAAAACCATAGAATAGTACGTAAGAATATAAAAAGACGTGCATACACACCCACACAGAGTTACACGTGTGTATACATACACATACACACACATATATATATAGAAGTGTGAGGGATCAAGGAGCACATCTGGCCCGTCGCTGTCAGCTTCTTTCCAGGGTAGAGGATAAGATTAGAGATAAGCCCTGGCACTGGCTGAATTTTCTTTTCAAAGGCAGCAGTCGTTGCGAAGACGAACGAGCGCGTAAGCCTTGTTGGAACAAGAACCTGAGAGAGGGATTGTCAGCAAAAAAAGAGAGAAACAAATAATAGAGACACTTGAAAAAGAAAAAAGTTCACCTTGAAACATATTAAATAATTCAAATTTAGCGCTTTGGTAATTAGAACATTCTCGCGCAAACTTTTAAATTTTCGCCGCGAAAATTTAAATTTCTTATGCTGTAGTTTAAATTTCCTTTGCCAATATTTACTTAAGTCAATAAGAACAATTTAAATTTACATTTTTCATGAAGACAATTTTGAAATTTTTTGAAACAACTTTTAAGAAATAATTTTCTTACTGACAAGATTGTCACAAAATCTATATTTCCAATTGAAGCCTTCTTTTTTTTCAATATCACCTTCCAAGTATCTGTCTGAATAATCTCCTAAATTTTTGATTAAGAAGACTTTTTCTCATGAAATTCATGAACGCGCGGAGAAATGCTTGAAATCCAAGTTATTGAATTTTCGATCGTATATTTAAATTGAAGCAGAATTTGTTCAGTTTTTTGCCTGTACGGTTAAAATACGATTCAATAAAACATTTGTCGTACAAGTACGATAAAAATATATTTCTGTGTACATGATATGTCGGTTATAAAAAAAAAAGAAAAAAAAATAAGCCATTTTATGACACGTGATTGAACGAAACAAATCCATAATTTATGCTCGATATTTGAGACAGGTGAACAAAAAAATGGTATTAGAGTTTCTGCTAAAAAAGTATTTTTCGAGCGATTTTGTGTACAACGTAGCGAAATTTAAATATAACACATATTCTCCACACATTTTTTGATGACCGTATTTTACGCAAATTACTGATGCGTGCATCGATTGTCTATATACTTGTGCTTTGAAGTGGTTGATGCATACTTAAATTGTTATAATTCAATTTTGAGATGGATTATAATTTTGTTCAACCATTTTATTTCATTATATACATTTAACTTTGGCTTTACATACATTAATAAATTAAATTGCAAACAAAACAAAAAAAAACTTGAAGTTCAATAATTAAAAAAACCTGTAGCCCAAATATTCTGGTGCCCAAAATAAATGTCACTTCAATACGAAAATTGAATTACTTTCTCAAATTTATATAATACCATAAAAGGTCGAATAAAAAGCCACATTGTGGATGAAAAAAAAGAAAAAAAAATTGATAACAATACATCAGCTTAATCCACACAATAGCCCCGGCAAACATCTCTGCAATTAAAGCAGAACGAAAATCACGCGCGACCAATTAAAAAAGCGTATGATTTTTAAGTCAGGAATCCCTTAATCCTTTCGCCATTTGTGTTAATGCGAATTTAATGCGAATGCTGATGATTCCCCGATAACACCCTTATTTACATTAATACGCGAGGCGGGCTCTCACAATGTCGCGGCTTGTTTATTTGTCGGGCCCCGGTAATTAGAGCCGGCGTTTTCGCGCTCGTCTGTTTGTTTCCGCAGCGAGCGAGGGGGGAACTTTTGTGTCAGCCTTCAATTGTAAAACACGTAATATAACGGGCTTTCTTAAGGCCGGCGACGTTATTAAGATGCACTTTTTTGTCCGAGCAACACAAATCCGGCGCCCAACTGTATTGTCACTTTGCTAATGACGTCAATTTTTCAAAAACAAACAAAAAGAAAATAATTTTGCAAAAGAAGTTTGTCATTAATTGTCAGTTTGCTGATTAAGACAACATCGCCACTTGCCGGCGTACAATTGGTTTTTTCCTTTGAACAAAACCACGTCTTTTCGCTTGTCCCATTATTCCGGAGTTTTCTTTGCAAAATGCAATAACGCAATTAGTACTGTGTAATTATCGCTATTTATTTCGTCGCAAAAGTTTCGGCTATCGTCATTAAATTATTACTATTATATTACCTTGCAAGAAGTATGTTCAAAAGAGGCATTTTAAATTAATAGTATAAATTATCGTAAAAAGCGTTTCAGAAGATCTTTCCAAGAATTTATGGTTCCTAATTTTGCATCTAGTTCATATGAATGTTCCTTTCTAATTTAAGCAGTAAGCTTTCAGAATGTCACACCAAATAACATTATACATTTACACTCTTAGAAAAGATTAGTAAAAGTACGCAGAAAGAAACGAATCATTGATGCCGCAACATGTTACGAACTTTTCCGCAGTGTCGCGAAAAGTACGCGCATGGTTACAAAAAATTACATTAGTTACGAACAACAGTATTGGCAGCTTTTTAAATAGTATTTAATCTATATTTTTAATCAGTGTTTATAACAAATAGCTTTTTTCAAAATTTATAAATATTATAAAAGTATACTTTAATAATTGTAAAAAATATAAATCCAAAAAATAAAAAGTAATTAATTTATAGAGTGTGAACATAGCCACGCCGTACCCAACCTCACCCGCAACAACAAAAGCTAGTGCGCTTAGTAAACTTTTGTAACATCGCGTAAAATTACACTCGGTGCGAAAAATAAATATGAATAGTTTATTTTTACGTTACTCGCACGAATTTTTACAGTGATTGCGAAATAATTCGTTGTATTTTACGTAATTATTCGTCGGGCTCGTACTTTTTCGTGACATTCAACGTAAAACACGTGTAATTTTACATTTTTTTTAAGATTGTACATTTATACAACTTTTAAAGACCAGATTTTTTAACTTTATCATATATCAACAAAAAAATAATAATTGTAACTATTTTTACCTTACTATCGTTGATCTTAAACTATTCTATAAACTATACTCAGAGAATAGATATTCACAATAATAATAATTTAAATTGTTAAATTGAATAACACACGTACAATTAGCATACAAGTTAATCACAAAAAAGAATTATTCAAATTCAAATAATATGATTGGCCCTTATGCTAACTATCTGTATTTTAGCCAATTCAACTATCTAGATTATTAATTTACTCATCTTATTTACTGAGTGTATAAACTATAATTCTCATTTACACCTACTAGTGTATATTTCTCACCAACTATTTTTTTTTTATTTTGTCTTTACAATTAGTTCTTTGATTTAGTTTTTCCAATCTACTTTACGTTTTATATAATTTGCAATTAAACATTATAACTTTCTGCAAAATTTGTGTTATTAGTTAAATGAATTTCTGTGCCCAAGATGTAATTTATTTTGAAATAAATAAATAAATATATAAGAGGAAAAGTGTATTTAAATGTGTAATTTACTTGTAATAAGTTAACTGCAAGTAAGGGATTATCCATAAAACACATTCACATTTAGAGAGGGGGGGTTCTCGAAGTTGTGATAAAGAATAATTTCACTGTATAAAAGAGACAAAATAAGCGTGACGAAGGGGGGGAGTCAAATTTTTAGTCAATTTAGCGAACGTATTTTATGGATGATCCCTAATATTGAAAACTAACTACGTGTAATGATTATATGTGTTGCTCAAAGTTTATTGAATAATGAGTGTGGATGCAAATTCAATTTTGCAACTTCGCCAAGTAAACTGGGAGTTTCAAGAAGAAATTGATTAATGAATTCAGTAAAATGGGTATAGAGATATTAAATTTGGTTCCCGACTACTTGACTAAATGTGGGGAGAGAGTAAATGTTGGTCGGCCAGGAATTAGCGTAATATATTTTCTGTGTGTTTTCCCAAGAATGCGTAAATTTCTCGTGTCTCAAATTCAATGAAACCGTTCCTGTATCCGACAAGTAACAAATTACTCCGAGAATTATTATAACGTTTGAAAGAATTTTAATTATAACTGCAGCTATGCTGGCATCAAAGTTGTGATCTTGTGTACAGTTTATGAAATTCAATATCTGATTGGCAATAAAGATAATAAAATCAATACCTCTTATTAATTTTATATTCAATTTCTATACCTTGCATATAAATCTATTTTTTCATCTAAATTTATTTTTTTTAAATCAAGAATATACATTTATATTTATGGTATGTAATATTTTAGAAAAAGTTTTCAATTTATACTGACAGTTGGTTTTTGTAAAATAAGTTTTTTATTTTAAGAGGAAACTTGTTAAATGTTATAAAATCACTTGAATATTTTCTAAACTGTTTTTAAGTTTACT
Organism: Idris sp. 1 HC-2018; assembly: GCA_022817325.1. Classification (NCBI taxonomy): domain Eukaryota; kingdom Metazoa; phylum Arthropoda; class Insecta; order Hymenoptera; family Scelionidae; genus Idris; species Idris sp. 1 HC-2018. The sequence goes on along the minus strand of JABFPM010004835.1, from coordinate 5,338 downwards.
TTTTGCAAGTAAATATTATAACCACATAATCATCGGATAATTAGTAACACAATTACAGACACGATGCACTCGGCGTTTGAAATATAATTTTACAAACATTTATGTCAGCTTCATTTTGTGTGCACTATAACGTGATATTTTTTAACGTATAAGCCAACATTAATTTCCATATCCATGTGTATCAATTTTCAGTTTGATGCATCAATCCTAGACATTTCGAAAGCATTTGCATAAATCCAAAATTCATGAAATTTCATATACGCAAACGTTATACATTAAAAGTGTTACAAATAAAGCAACAACTTCAGCACGTAATTTTGGTTTTAAAAATTGCCAGCACAAACTTTTTTGTCATCACAAATGTTAATGATAAAATAAAATATTTGAATCAACGTTGAAGTTACATCGAGTCGAATGCGGCAAAATATTTGACAAAAATGTTGAAATGTTTAACATCACTTGAATATGTATAACTAATTATCAAGAAATCATCATGGCTTACTAAAGCGTAGTGCCTTTCATCCGCATGCATTGAAAATCAATAAATGCAGACCGAATTGAACGTCATTTATGACAAGTTCCTTGCTAAATTACCTTTGAAGCTTACATTATGCCCGGATTTTATGTTACAATGACACTTTAACGCCGGTAATTAATTTAGCAATTTTTTTTTTCGGTGCTGAGAAGCAAGTTTGTAAAATTAATTTTTCCGAGTTTCTATTTTATGATGAACAAGTTACTTCTACACGTAATTTTGCTTTAATATTAAATTATTTCCACACTCTGTATAGTTTATTTTTTTTTTTATGAAAAAGATTAAATTTGTAACATGTTTGAAAATCACAGCATTCTAAATTATTTTAAAAAAGTGACTTTATTAAAACAACTTTCTGTTTTCTACCATGTTTAATTAAAAAACAGAAAATAATTGGAACCAACATGAAACATTAGCGATATATCAGCCAGATAAAATGTTACTGGTAAATAAAATTAGGAAACCGAGTAATAAAAGTAGCTGATGACATTAAATCTGTTGTGTTTCGTCTTGCTTTAGAACGCAAAGTTCAAAATCAACCTTATAGAGCAATTACGAAATTTCACCACGCTGCGGAAATTGCAGCGGACGATTCATGAGCAAGGGTAATTAAATCAGCGGTTAAACTTTGTGAATTCGCGTTGCAATTGTTTCCTGCAGATAACTGGAAAATTCTGTTGGCTTCCGGACATGTCACATGTGGTGTCCGGATCCTTTTACCGCGTTGCCATGTGTAAAACTCGCTTTGTCCACTGCTGCCGTTTTATTTTGTCCGATAAAAATTGAAAGAAATGAAACCGCGAAAAAGATAGAAAAAAATGTGTCTCAAATTTATTAACGTACAAGAGAAAAAAGCTTCAGACAATTTTCACTTATTTATGACAAAAAAGAAGGACAAAAAATCACTTTACTCTAATTTTATTTTCCAACATCACGTACATTTTTTTGTTCAAATTTAAGTGGTTTATTGCTTTATTACTTCTTGAATTAATTATATCACATTCAATTAGACTTTTTGTTGATTTTACCTCGGAGTTATATTTGTAATAAGACTCGTCATGTTGTTTAAGAGGATTCGATTTGCCGTGGTTAAAGGTCGTGAGTAAGATGAGCGTAGTGATATTGCGGCGTTTTTAGTTATTAGGTTTGATTTCATTTCCAGAAAGGCTTCGGACGATGAAATTAAATTATGCGGGGTTCGTTTGATGGGAAATTGCCTTAGTGTTGGTGTATAAAAAGTTTTGTTAAGTTGCTTTAATCAAAATTGCAAAGTAATTGATGAGGCGAACGAGATTTGCGTTTAATTGTTAATGAAATCGGATTTTAATTGCAATCAAGACAAAATTTTTCTTTTGTTACAAAATTAATCAAATATTCCATCATCTTTTTTTAAGATTATTTTATTAAAGCTAAAAACTTATTAAACAATATGAATATTAATGGGGGGAACAACAAATTAAAATATTGAAAAAAACTAATCAAGCGTGTAAGTAAATAATCTGTTTGAATCATTTACAATGCAAATGCAGATCATTTGTTTGCAGTAAAGCACAATTTCAAATTTCATTTCGCAGCACATTTTTCATTTAAGTATAACAAATTGTTTAATTGATGCATTGCAACTGAGTTAAGTGTTGTAATATGTAACCTTTATTGCATTTTTATTCTTTTGTGCAGATAAAAAATTCACTTATTAACAACAATTTGTAGGCTAAAAAAGTTATACTGTATAATTAAAACAAAAACAAAAAAATACGAAAATCTTTTTATCATGCAATTTAAAACTGATAAACTATAATTTTATTTTACATTATAATTACAGTTTGTTATTTTAAGATTGATGAAAAATTTGACAAATAAATTCTCCTAATTTGGTTATTAATTAAGGTGCAAATTAATACGTTCACACCTCAGCCAGCATCAAAGCATTAATTTGTTTCGTCTGAAATTGATTTACAGGTGAACGGACAAGACGTTTCGAATTTGAGTTACGAAGATGCGGTGAGTTGTTTCGAATTGGCTGAGGAGCCTATCATCGTGGAGGTGCTCAAACGTCAGCCTAATCAGCATACCACTCACGCATTTCCAAACGCGCAAGATAAAATCAGCCAGGACAAAATTAAGGACGTTGCGAAGGAGGACAGAAACGAACAGGAGAGGCTAATAAAAAGTGATAGCTCCACGAACACGTTCGTTTCCACTGGCGTGCAAACTGACTGGGCGGGCTTAATAGACGAAGACGATTTTATACCAATTACACTTAGCAAAGAGGAGCTCATTAACAGCAGTTTAGACGACGATTTTTTGGCTTATGAAATTGATTTCGAGGTAAATCGATCGTGCACTTTACAATTACCCCGCGACAAAAAAAAGTTCCTCACCAATAATAGAATTAACTTCCCCGTTCTTTTTTTTTTTATTCTTGTTTCTGTCAATCGGAAATGCGGCTTGCTTAATTGCATTTTAATACGAAATTTATTTAGCGAAAATTATTATACTTCTAATTAAATCACGCATTTTTTTGTTTGTTATTAGCTTCCGGTAATCGTTAATTAATTTGGCTTAAAAATCAAATCAAAATGTTAACAGCTTATTAATTTAACTTAATGAGTGAAATAAATTAAATTATTAAATTGGGACACGAAAATTGAAATTCAAAGAAAATAATGCATCGAGATTTTTGAGGAGTGCATTGAAAGTGCTTTTTTGTTTGGTCCATAATACTCTATGTATTTTGCCACGAGAAATTTCAATGCGATCTATATCTTTTACACTTTGTATAAAAGATTTTTTTATTTTGACATGGCATAAATCACTGATGCATTAAACAATATCTTTTCACACCTTTCTCAATGGTATGATGTGTGTGAAAAAAAGCTGATGCCAGGCAAATATACAAAAGTACTATAATTCTAACAGAACGCCACGCATATTAACATACGAGCTTTAGTGACTTCAAAAAAGCACCTTATTCATCTGATTAAACTGAAACATAATTTCATTGCACTTCTTTTTTATGAAAATTTGTTTCAAAGCACTGATTGTATCCCCAGTAATGAAACAAAAAATTCACATTACATCCTGTTTTTACTTAAATTTTAAATCTATTTTTATAGAAGATTCATTCGTTATAAATACATAAACATTAAAAAAAATATTTTTTCATTTACATAACTTGAAAATTGTTATTAATAAATATTTCTTATGTAATTTTTTTTTTAGATTTTAAGATAAGTTCAACAATTACCCAATGATCGATCTCTATAGCTTTTAGCTTTTGAAACTGGCCGGGTTTATGATTTCGTATAATGCAAGTTAATAAAATGTTAATAATCTCCTGACAATGGCCGAGCAGCAGGTCGATAATATCCCTGTGCGGAATGGCTGTAATATTAGTGCGGTCCGAGAACGTTTTGTAATTAAACTTAGATTAAGGAACACAAACAGAGTCATCTTAAACGTGTAAGACCTCGTTAAATCATCTCTGCAATAAAAATAAAAGGAAAAAAACATAAACGTTTCCATTTAAACTTTTGTTAATCAAATGTCGCTTTAGAGTGTATACACACACAGCACGTTAAATTTTTCCATCACAATCGTAACGACAAAATAAAATGCAAAACTGCTACGTCTAATAGTTTACGAAATTGCGCAATGTGCACACAATAAAAAATGTATATTTCCCGTTTCGGGAAATATACATTTCCATTTCGCTTTTTCATGAATACATCGTATATAAAATGTCCTAATCTTCTTTCGTGGGTCAATACCCAAGGCACTATTGTATCCCGCATTCAGCCACTGTTATTCAGAATATAGCCTACTTTATTATCAAGCACCTAATTTAGAGTTAGGTATACTATGTATATCCAACATACATGTTGATTTTAACATTACAATTTAACTTGTCGAACGTAAATATGCAAACAAAACTTTGGTTATTACCCTTCTGAATGCATTTTACCAAAGACTGTATAGACAATTTAGTTAAATCAGCCAGGCGTATATGCAAAAAATGTTAAGTTAATTTTTAGACGGCCAAAAAATGCAACCATTTTACAGATAATTCTTTGGTCTTTGAATTCGTTCTTGTTTGAAGTATTTATTCTACAGTGGCTCTTTTCTCTAAGAGAATTACTTCTTTTTATGTAATCCGTCGAACCCCGTTAAATTGTTATACCGTTTTGGCAATTTTCGTTAAAAACTCTTTTCACAGAAAATGTTTAATTTGACTCTTCTTCTCCCTTTTTTGTCTTGTTTTCGTCCCCATTTTATTTTTGGTAACAATTTAATTTTCATTGCACATTTCAATTAACTTTTTTTCTCTCATTTTTCCAACCTGATTTCAGTTCAAATATACTTTTCATCGTAGTAATATAATTGTTGCAACTTCCTTGGAAACCGCTTCTCTTGGGAACAGACAGTTGTTGCATTAACAACAATTTTCCCTCGCAATTATCAGCCGCAATCTCAAATAAATTTGTGAAGAAATAAAAAAAATTGATAACGAGATATCTCGGGGCTGATTGCGTTACAACTTGAATCGAACGATTGCTTACTTGATAAAAAAAAAGAAAAGAAAAAGAAAATAACGAAACAACCCTCTGATTTGCTAAGTGCGAGTTAAAATGCAACTTAACTTTAAGTAACTCTAATTCAATCAGCAGTAAAACAATTTGCAATTCTGACAATAACAACAAAAGGTTGTGCGAGAGAAACGTTTTCGCCAATGCTTTTATTTAAAATGAATTTTCAGAAAATGAAGGTTACTTGAGTTTTATTTGACTATGGAAAACGAAAGAC
>JABFPM010004834.1:0-12076 GCA_022817325.1 Idris sp. 1 HC-2018 | reverse complement strand
GCAGTGGGATAAGTTGACACCCACTTAATTAAGTCGTCTGCGTTCGCATTCATTCTCCGCCGATACTGTCCATTGTTTGGAACGTTCGGTAAATTCGGATAATAAAATAATATTTATAAAAATGAATTGTATTAAATTATTTATGTTTTTTGTTCTTTTTAATACCACATTTTATTCAAATATTTTAAAATTTCCTAATTAATTATTTGTTTTCAACTGATTTTTAATTCGAATTTATTCAAAAGATTTTGTATTTTTTCGTTTATTTTTTAAATATTTATTGCAATATTCGTAAGATAATATGTTTAATATTCATTTTAAAATTTCATTAAAAAAATTTTTTTCGGGGGGAGAGGGTGGGGAGGCTCCGCTCCTGGACCCCATTACTCGCTTCGCTCGTGAGAATGTTTATATAATTTTTTCTTATATTTTGTTAGTTATTTTCTTACTAAAAATGGCACATTTGCCGCACTTGTAAGAGAAAATATCGTACTTGACTAGTCGAAAGCAGTAGAGGGTTTCCCCTCTCGTGAAAGTGATGGCCACTTGCTTCGCTCGTGGCCCCACTTTCACTCGTGGGAGAAAATCATATTTCTCCGTCTAGTCAAGTAATATATTATTATTATTATTTTTTTTTTTTTTCAAAACAACTTAAGTTTAAATTTAATAAAATATTTCAAAATTAATTAAGAAATTAATAATTTTTTTTGTGTGTTCTAGTTATTACAGTGACCGGGGTCAGTGTGCCAAATGTTATTTGTCGTGCAAAACTTGTTCGGGTCCGCGGAGAGACCAATGCGTGACTTGTCCAAAAGGATGGCAACTGGCGACTGGGGAGTGCCACCCCGAATGTCCCGAGGGCTTCTTCAAATCTAACTTTGGCTGCCAGAAGTGTCACCATTACTGCCGGACGTGTAAAGGTAAACTTCTCTTTTTCATTTCTCGTGCGATGTCTGTAAATCGTTTTCGGAAAGCGAATCGACACAAGGTAAACGATTTTTATTCAATTTCACTGCTCCCTGCTGCAAATGGAATGAAAATAAAGTGTGTAAAAGAAATAATGTTCTGAGAAAATACATTAACAAAAAAAAAGAGAATACTATTATATAAAAACTACTTTTTATTTTCATTGTAAATAAAATCTCCAGTAGTTTCAGCAAACTTCAAAATAACTTTTATACTTTTTCCTTTAAAGTATTAATAATTAATTATTATTTTTTTACGTAAAATTTGACTTTATTTTCATACAAATTAAGTATCATTAGTAATTTAATTACAGGTTTGTTACTTTTAGTGATTTACAAAAGATTGTATTTTTAGAAATTGACTTGAAGCTTTTTATTTTTAGTAATTTTTTTAAATATTTTACTTTTCCTGATTTACTTAAGGTTTTTATTTATAAAAATTTACTTAATTTATTTATTGGTAGTAAATTACTTATGACTTTTTGGTAAATTTAACTTGTTACTTTTTGTACTATACTTAAACTTTTTTCTTTATACTAATTCACTTATGGTGAATTAAATTTATTAATTTACTTAAAAAAATGTTCTCAGAAATGTACTCAATGTTATTTGTATAAATTGAATCCTGTTTTTAAGATTATTAATAATCAATATAAATATTTTGTTCAAAAAATGATCTTATTGTTTCAGGAGAAGGACCTTTAGAGTGTACTTCGTGTCCAGCACACTCAATGTTGGAAGGAGGTCTGTGCATGGAGTGCCTTGGGGCCCAGTATTACGACCCTCTGACGCAACTTTGTAAAAGCTGCCATATGGACTGTCGTCGTTGTTCCGGGCCTGGAAAGTTTAGCTGTGCCGCCTGTACACTGCCACTGCATTTAGATAAATTAAATAACCAGTGTGTACCATGCTGTCCCTCTAATGCTAAGGAAGGTGATGAGTGCTGCCACTGTGATCCAGAAACAGGTGCACAAATTAACATTTTAAACAAGAAAAATAATTTTCAACCAAATTAATAACTAATCTCAGTTCAAGTTAATTAAAGATAACTTTTTATTACTCTGAAATAATTAAACAAAAAAACTAAAGTTTATTTATTGATTAACAAATTTATTCTAAAAAATGATGAAGTTAAATTGTATATTTTGTTAACCTTTTCAAATAATGTTTAAAAAAAATATTTTCAAACATAGATATTCTTCAAGCTTGCAAAAATCAAAAATTTCCTCTGCAGAATAAAAAATATCTATTTATTATTGCTTTAAAGCAAAATTGGTACAGAAAAAAAGTATTACGTATTTTTTTAAATAATATTAAATGGAGGGACAATAAACACTTTCTTTAGGTAATGTTATAAGGTAATATATTGCTTTCAACCAAAATAACATTTTTCAGGGACTTCGTAAACAATTATAGTCTTCAACTTTACAAATGTCAATGTATAAAGAACCTCCTCTTCTAAATCTAGATTTATGTTTTTAATTAAATTATTAACTTAATATATTAACTTATTGTCATTTAAATTTATTGAAATTTATACTACTCTCTTCAGTCACTATCAATTGAAAGCAAATTTTTTTTAATGAAAATATTTAATAAATTGAAATGATATTTTTAAATTTTGTAACCCATTACTTATCAATGTTGCATTAAAGCAATACAGAATTTTTAATGATATAAATTGTCAAAATAAACCATCTGCACTTGAATTCGTTTTTAAATATAATTTTATGTATAAAAATACTTGGAAATATTTTTTGCATGCTTTTTAGCAGCCTGCGACCGTAATTATTATACTTTCAAAATTAAAAAATTGAAATTGTTAAACATTGACGTCTTTAACCACTGACAATGTTTTCAAATAATTTTTACAAGAATAATAAATAACAAAATAGATCGGAAATTAACAAATTAAATATCTAAGGAGCAACAAAACAAATAAAAGAAATGTAAAATATGTTCACAGTAATAACTCCAAAAATATGTTGCTTTAAAGCAACTCTAGTAGCGAAAGGGTTAAACAAGTAAAATAATTTTCAACCAAATAATTAATCTCAGCTCTTAAGTTAATTAAAAAAACTTTTCATTATTCTGAAATAATAAAGTAATTGTAAAATTTATTTTTAGATCAAAAAATTTGTTCTGCAAAATGTTAAAGTTAAACGTTTTATTTTTCTTATTGTTACAATGTTAATTAAAATTGAAAATAAATTGTTATTGTTTTGCAGGTGGTTGCAGAAACAGTTCACCGGCCGGCAAACGACGAGTTCCTGGTACAGAACTTTTGTCATTAGACAGCACGGTTGAGCTGAGTCGATTGGATGAGAAACTCATAAAGAGTGATGGCAAAAAATCAGCACCACTTGCTGTTACTGCCGCCACCACACTCGCTGTTGCCATTTGCTTAGCCTCAGTTGCATTATTTGCCACGATATTTGTTGCTCTCCAGGTGAGAGCTTTTATTTCATTAAGACAGACACACATATATATACACCTATATAGTCACTGATGTGTGAGAAAGTTCATCTAATGGCCACTGACACGTACAATCCATCAGCCAATTATTGTTCTTTGTTTTCAAAAGTAATTAGAATTTTAAAAAATAATTACTTTCCCACTTAATGAGTTTGGAAATTGAAATATTTACTGCAAATACAAATTGTAATTGAGTTTTTTTTTGAGTGGAGAAACATGTTAATAAATTGTGCTAAAGTTTTTAAATAGGAAAATGGTCTATTAATTTATTTATTACAGTTGAATTTAAGAGAAATATACATTTTTGAAAGTAATGCTGATTGTTAATGGATATATGTATGAAGAGAATATAGACTTTGACTCGAAATTATCAGGTTACTTTTCTGTGTATGTAAAATTATGCAAATTCTGTCAGAGTAGTAATGCATTTTACGTTACGCCCTGAAACTTTAAAGCTTATTATCGGGCATTTAACAAGTAAATAATTAAGGGGATTGTGCATGTCAACAGTGTTATACGCGAGATAATGCTATTATGTTATGAATATCAATATAATTTTCATGCTTGTTAGATCTTCCTCACAGTTGAACACATATTATTAAGCATTAAAACTAATCTTGTACTATTAGAATGCAATTATGACGTAGAATTTTGGTTTAAAAAAAGAACTAGTAAATTTGTATTATTGTAAAAAATAAAGTAATTGAATGTTTTATAAATTTATTATCAGACGTGTACTGCAGTTTGAGAGAAAATAAAGTTTTAATTTTTAATGTATTTCATTTGAACTTTGCAATATATTTTTCATTTATTGAAAACTGCATTTTCATTATTTTTCGTTACTTTCATTCGGTATTATAATACATAGGAAAAGGGCAAAAACTGTCTACAAGCAATTTATTAGTGTCACAGAGTTGAAGTAAGTGAGTGGTTAGACACATGAATGGAAAGATTATTGATGTTTACTGGGTTTGGTCAGTGCCAGGATCAATGACTTTATATTCATCGTCAGTGACTAGATTTAGTTCAATTTCATTATAACTTGAAAAATAAAATCAATACTCAATTAATATAAAATATTTATAAATATAGAATCTTGATTTGTTAACAATAAATATAAAATCTTACGTTTTTATCAACAAAAATAAAAACGTTCAAAATCTTTCAAAAATTATAATTTTAAGAAGTCAGCCAAATTATCACATAAAATAAAAAAAAAAAATAATTTGTTGCAGGCAATATCAAACAGGAGAGAAGTGTCAATGGGATACACGCAGTTGGCAGTGCGAGTGGAGCCTTCAGACGACGTCGACGGAGACGACACAACCGAGCTGATAACGTAGAGTCAATAAGCGTTGTCTTTTTAAAGGATGCAACAAGAAAAGCTGACAACAAAATATGCGTGAAATCACTTGAATCTTCCATTGGACAGAAAACTAAAAAAATTCACAAAAATAACAATACCGGGAACAACGATGCATGCTGACCCGAAAATGAGCATGTGTTGACTTTGTCGTTCGCGGATTTGTGAGTGAGTGCAGTGCGTTTGTACATAGTGAGAACAAATGGACAAACTGATTTCAGCATGCAAAAAAAAAGAAGAAAAATACACAAAATTAAGGTATAAATATGTAAGAAAAAAAAACCACCCCTAGTGAAAGTTCCGCGGCATTTTTGAGGGACAGCCGAAGACGGTGTAAAGTGCCTGATTAGTAACATCAAACTCTCGTCTCTCTTGCGGAATCATTATTTTTCTTTCTCCCCGTCTCAGAGACGAGACAAAAGTACAGGATTCTCGGCCAATGTACTTTTTTTTCTTCTTTTCCTTTTTTAGAAAAATTTAGAGTTGAAAATTAATTCTTCTGGTCACCTAGTTTAAAATCAAAAAGTTTACGAACAAACTCAATTTTCAGAGAATTTTATACGACAACATTTATTTCGAATTTATGGGTGTATATTTTTAATGCGAAAGAAAAAAAATGAGGAGAAAATCACTGCTGCTACTACAAAATAAGAATTTAAGCTTGTTGTTGCAACAGTATTTTTCTTTGAGTGTATGATATAAAATTGTGCAAAAAAATTTCAAAAAAAAAAAATAATAAGATATGGTGAAAGGTCGTAAAAAATTATAAGAAAAAAAGAATATCTATATATATGAGAATGCGTCGAGTGTGCGGCGCAGTGTGACATCATCAATTTTGAAGCCACTTTTCGCATTTCGTATGTGAATACAAGAATTTCTCTTTGTGATTTGATATCATGCTATCAATGTACTTTTATGATGAGTGCGATTGCAAATACATATATACCTATTATACATATATTTGTTGTGTACTTTATTACATTGTTCTCCAGCTTTCTTGTTATGTGAATGTAATTATTGTAATATACTTTTTTAATTTGAATATTGATTCTTAAAAATTGTCAAATTTGACAGGAATTATACTTTTTTGACGAAATAAACTATACAGTTCATTGAAACTGTAAAGATATACTGATATTAGGTACAATTTTTTTCCAAAACCTTCCTACACAGTAAGATTCACGATTTTTTTTTATTGTTAAAAATAAAAAAATGAGTTTTAGCTATTATTTCACCGGAATGATTTATTTTTATAAAAAATGCTCCAATTATTTTTTACTTTAGTCAATTTTATTCATTTATTAAATTGTTATTACAGGAATTTTGATAATTTTTGAGTTGATATTAAAAATGAAGTGAAAAAAATACATCTCATACAAACTTATTTCGATAATAAAGAATCGAAAAATATGTTGACGTTATTTTCGTTATTTCTCACAAATTCATTCAAACTTTTGCACAACATATACATTCTGGAGTTGTGAATTGTAGGTTGATTGGTGGTTTATACAGAAATAAAGTCATGATATTGCAGAACTGGGATCGGGCAGTCGATAATACCTCGGAATAATTTGATCATAAAAATTAAGAAATGTGTATTTCTTTTGTCGGATAATGTGCAAGTATACTTTTAACAATCTTTTTTAACATTATTCTATCATATCGGAGTATTTTTGAAATCGAGGATTCCAAATAATCCTCATAATCTAATGTACTCCACGACTTGAAGTCTTTTGATAACTAAATAATGAGAATTAAAATACGGTTTCCTCGTTTAACTTTTTTGATAAAAGATTCATCATAAACTTTTTAAGAAAAGTGCAACAGAAATTTCTTCATTTATAATCAAAGTATTTTCCTAAAACACATTAGAAAATCATAATAAATCTTAGTAAAACTTTCTTAACAATTCATAATAAGTAGTTCAATTATAATAAAACATTAAAATATAATGCATACATTTATGAATGAACTATGTTTAGTTTATTTTAAATACAGCTAAGAAAATAAAATATTTTTATTTATAATTTATTTAGAACTTTTACTAAGATTTATTATGATTTTTTAATATGTTTTTGGAAAATACTTTGATTTTATATTAAAAAATTTCTGTTGCACTTTTTTTAATAATTTTATTATGCATTTTTTATCAAGAAAGTTTACGCTGGTTTAACGAGGGTTTACAGATCTATGTGGCTCATCGATATGCAGATTAAACGACGATCTATCATTATAAGTAATGCCTAGACCTTTTATGTAATGAATTCTTTGTCACGAAATACCATCGATATTTTAATTTTGATTAATTAGTTTTCATTTGTAGATGGATATTACCTTTCATTTTCCAATACTTTGTACAAAAGACATCTTTACATTTTTTAGCTTCAATTTTTCGTTTGAATCAAATATTTTCATTAATTCTTTGCAAGCTTTAAAAACTTATGAAAAAGCACTCCTTAATATAAGGTTTTAACATAGTTATTTTTGTATTCTATGGCTAAAAACTATTGGCCTTTGTTTTAAAAAACTGTGAAATAATGAATTATTTTTAAATTCTATAAAACAGTACTTCATGAAACCATTTCAAGAAAGGTAAATAATTAACTCAATTCATTTTTAATTAAAAATTACTTCACAGTAATTACAAATGTTACTTACAATTATAAGCTATGTCATTTTAAAAATACATATATCATCAATATGTATACAAAGGCTCTCAAATATTTTTCATGAATTTTTGATGCTGCTTCAATCACCCAGTTTATTTAATTATTATGCAGATTAAACGACAATCTATCTTTATAAGTAATGCTTAGATCTTTTATATAATGAATTTTTTGCTTCAATTTATCGTTCGAATCAAATGTTTTATTTGTTTTATTAATTCTTTGTAAGCCTTGAAAAACTTATGGAAAAGCACTTCTTCCATCTAGTGGTAAGCTTTTTTTATCCAATTCCAAAGATTGTAATATTTAATTGTTACCAGTGTTTCTGCTAATGTTCAAAATACTGTAAAAATCATGAGGGCTGCATCTTAAAATCCTTCCGATTTTGTTTAGATCTTCAGGACTCTTAGGTGCAGCAGAACTGGTCATATTTTGAGTCCTGGCATTGTTTTCTTTCGACTCATATTTTGTATAATTTTTTTGGTTTCATTAGTTACTAAAGTTATATTTTCATAAACTTTCAAAACTTGTTTAAAAACTAGATTTGCATTTGAAGCAGGACTTCAATGTGGATGAATCTTTTGAACCAGAACTCTATACAAATTTGTTTTCTCAGTTGTGTTCGAGTTAATTTGCAGAATGTCATAATAGTCATTATTTTTTTAATATTTAATTGAATTCGTTCCTGCAATGGTAAAAAATATTAATAGTTCTACTCTGTTTAGAAAAATTGGAAGCCAAAATGTAATTTATAATAGCTGACAAACCCGGACTCTGCTCGTAGAAAATCCTTAAATGTTTGTTTGTGTATCTTCTTATATATCTCATAATGACTCTTGAAAAATATTCAGAAATATTTTTGTAAACACTATTGAATTATGTCTACATGATTCCAAAGTAAGCCATGAAATATTCTGAAAAATGCCAAAAAGACCAACTAATAATGTATTAATGCCTGGTCAACGTTCAACCACTTAAAGGGACCTTAAAGTGCCGTTCAACCACGCAGATTCATAGCAGAAACTTATCCATAATGCGCCGCAGACGTTACCTTATTTCCGATTTTGTCGGTTATCTTTAAGTTTACTTTTTCAGGAAATATTAAGTGAACTTTATGTAGAATGTGCAAAATTAAATATAAATTAAATAACATAATTTTTTTCAAAATCTGTATTTTTATGTCAATTTCATTATTTTTATATTTTGTAGAACAAAAATTATAAGTTATTTAATTTAAATGTAATTTCGCAAATTCTACTTAAAGTCCACTAAATGTTTTCTAGATAAGTAAACTTAAAGATAACCGACAAAAGCGGAAATAAGGTAACGTCTGCGGCGCATTATGGATAAGTTTCTGCTACGAATCTGCGTGGTTGAGCGGCACTTTAAGGTCCCTTTAAGTGGTTGAACGTTTATTTATTTATTTAGTTATTGTTACATATTAGTTATCCAAACAAAATTATTAATTAAACTTGTTAAGGTAAATATGGCTTAATTAGTAATCATTAAAACTTATTTCATCGAAATAATTATATATACAACTATAACAATTAATAGATATATATACTTTATTTATTTATTTATTTGAAATATTAAAATGTTAGCTTTCAAAACTTTTAGCCAAAAACGTGTTTGGTTTGTTTCTAGGAGTTGTAACACCTCCGTGCATCAAAACTTACGGTTTTAAGACAAAAATTTTCGGAAGGCTTTGTGTCCCTCAAAAATTATCGTGAAACAATTTTTTTAAATTAAAGATAATTTCACATGCTTTGAGAACATTTTATGCAACGCATTCAGGAATGCCAAAAAAAATTAAAATTCATAACTCAAACTTTTTAGATTTCTGAGCTGTTTATTAACAAAATTAAATCTGAATAAATACATTGTTGTGAAATGAAAATTTTAAAGGTAAAAATCAATTTAAATTATTTACTTCTTTCATAATCTCAACTTGTATAGTTTTAATTACTCAAAACTGTATGTATTTTCAGATTAGATTATTCTTTGTATAAATTAATCTATATGTACAGTACCCAGGGAAAGTTCTTGGACACTTGCTTCAAAGTATTTAAAACACTAATATGAGCATATCTGTGAAATATTGATATAATTGTATGAAAATATATTCAAACACTTCCCCCTCAGCAACCTCTATTTTTAGCTATTTTTGCAAAATAAATGGGTCATGTTTCAAATTTGTCCGGAGTTGGAATTCGAATGATACATTCGAATCAATTAAATTTTCTTAAAATTGAAATTTTTATGAAGAGTTTAAAAAAAGAAATAGTAATTTCGATAATTTTTGAGAAAGTTATCGCATTTTGAAAATTTGTTGTACCTTCACGAAAAAGTGTGGATTTTCTCATATATCGATTTCAAGCCATTATCTTTATTTTTTTACTTTTTTGAGATAATTTTTTTATTAGATTAAAATAAAAATGCAAATATAATATATTATAATTATATTTTACAAAAATATTAATAAAAATAGCAACTTTTTTTATATAATGAAAATCGTCATAGTTATATCTTGATATTGATATATGAGAAAATCCACACTTTTTCGTGAAGGTACAACAAATTTTCAAAATGCGATAACTTTCTCAAAAATTATCGAACTTACTATTTCTTTTTTTAAACTGTTCATAAAAGTTTCAATTTTAAGGAAATTTAATTGATTTGAATGTATCATTCGAATTCCGACTCCGGACAAATTTGAAACATGACCAATTTATTTTGCAAAAATAGCTACAAATAGGGGTTGCTGAGGGGGAAGTGTTTGAATATATTTTCATACAATTATATCAATATTTCACAGATATGCTCATATTAGTGTTTTAAATACTTTGAAGCAAGTGTCCAAGAACTTTCCCCGGGCACTGTATAATACAAATAGAAAAAAATTCATTCTAGAATTTAACAATTTTTGTAGGATTCTATTTCACACAAAAGTATTAAGTTCGTCATTTTTTAATATTTTCGTGCAGAAATTCGCATGCATATGTAAAAATACATTCTCTACAGGATTTAAAATTTTTTTTTTAAATAAAAATTCTGAAAAATGATCCTTTTTGTAAATTTTGAACTTTGGTTTCTGGAAGGTATAAAAACTAGAGTTCTGACACAAAGTTTATGTTTTTGGCCATTAGGTCAATTCTGTAATACGGCCGAAAATTCATTCTATAAATTTTAAAAAGTGAAAATTTCACATTTTTGAAGTGTGAACTCGTTTTTCATGTTTTCAAAAGTTAAATGAACTTTTATTAAAGTAAAATTTGAACTTAGAAATGTAATAATTTTTATTCACTTTTTAAAAAATGCGTTTATTTGTTTTTTTTTTGTATGAAATCGATTTACAAGTTGTCACTCTTTTGCAGTGTGACTAGTTCACTTTTTTGAAAAAGTGACTATTCACTTTTTGAGAGAATACGAATTATAACTTTCGAAAAAAGTGAATATGCACTCTAAAAAAGTGAATTGTCACTTTTTCAAATTAACCTTCCGCCGGTTACGTCAGCCATATAACATGACCGGTCGCGTCGTGTACACGCTCGAATTTTCATTCATTAAACAAAAATTTAAGAATAAATTAAGTAATATAAAGTAAACCATAATAATCATGAATTTTCCTTAAAGCAATAAAATTGGTATTTATACAGAAATAATCAATTTTATATAATATTATCTATAAATATTTTGCAAAAAAACATAAAACTTACGTTACAAGACGTGCGGTTGAATTTTAACAATAAATCATCTATCAGTTAAAAGTTCAAATTTGAATTTTAATAATTGTATGCTTTTTGAATACAAATTTGTCAAAATCAAAGCATTTCATCAATGTAGTGAGTTTTTTACGCCCGAATTTTTGTGGAATGAGTTCCTGAATATCCGTGAGCTAATTATTAACAAAGATTATAGCATTGTTCGTAATTAAAAACTATTGAATTTTGTTATTATTTTTCGAAAGGATAGTTGTGAATCAGAGAATACAAACAATTTCAGTTTAAAATTTTTATTTTTAGATAGTTTTTTCAGTTAAAATGTTTTGCCCGTGTACAAAGTACACGACGCGACTGGCGGAAGATTAAGAGAGCACCTTAGTCTCCACTTAACCTTGTAAACAAATATAAACATTATTTTAAATCTCAACGTAATCCTTTATTTTGTTTCCGTTCAAGAAGTAGATTAAAAAAGTAAAACTTTGGTATACCCAACAACATAACTTTTAAGAATTCAGAAACTTCCCTTTTTTTATCAAATTCATTTCATATAAAATTCTATATTATAAAATAATTGAATTGAATTCACCACAAATATGTCTGAAATTGTAGAAATTCTTGAACTCGCAAGGATTTTTTAACTCACTTGCTAAAACAATTTGTTATAGTAAAGTAATTATTTTAGCAAGAAGACCTCGAAAACGGAATAAGAAAATGTTTTCAAATTTAAAAAAAATTTCTTTCTAGAGATGAAATATAAGATTTTTAATGATTTTTAATAGATTTCTTAGTAGTAAATCATTTTTTCAATTTTAAATAATATTCTTTCTTTTAATTAAAAAATGTCTGAGATTTTTTAAAATTAATTTGATTTTAAAAATACTG
>JABFPM010004833.1:0-12077 GCA_022817325.1 Idris sp. 1 HC-2018 | reverse complement strand
TCTACCGGCCCGCGATGTTTATCCGTTCCTTATTCTATATCGCTTTCTCTCTTTCTCTTTTCTACTTCCGGCTGTGGTTTCTTCATTTTGATAATTAGTACCATCCAAACTTTGCCAACTACTTTCGATGGCTCAACTTTGATTTCAACAATAACACCATTTCCTAATTTAACAAACTTATAATTTTGATTTGCTAATAAATTGTTAAGTCTTCAAAATTTAAACTGATAAATAAAATGTAATTATAAATCAAACCTGAAATCAATTCAGATTATTATATATTTGAAATTCGAGGGAAGGGGGTTTAATTATGAATACATTAACCCCAGAAGATGTGATATGTTTATTTGGTATGCACGAGAATAATTTCAACTTCATGAAAATGTCTAACAGCTAAATGAAGATTCTCCGATCTTGGGGTTACTTGGCGTGTCTTCCTCGCTGTCGTTAATAATTAACATCCAGATCCTATGGTCTGACGAGACCTGGACGCTGTTGGCTCGTTTCAAATACACTGGCCCCAGTGATTCTCAATTTTGTCCTCAGTTCAACAAATATCTCGTTTAATTAGTCAAACGATTTGTAAACTCACAAAATGTATATTATTCAACTTTAATGAGACCCATTTGACTGTACCTTTTTATATAATTAAATTTGAAATTACATTTATAAATGTACAATTATTTTTATCCTAATAAAATAAAAAAATCAATCTCACCACAGTATTAAAAACCTAAATTTAATTCAAACTGAAAAATAATGTTATTCAAATTTGTAATGACTGTGTCAGCAGACTAACAATATATTGTAAGATATAGTTGAATTCAACTAAATAAGTACATCAAACGGAGGAGACAAGTAGATATTGAACATATAGTATGTGTTAGCGATAGCTGCGGGGAAAATAATTACGAGCGGGTCGAACGGTCCTCGTTATGGACCAAGTTCACTTGACGCATCCGCGCTTCGACGGACTCATACAAAATCCTAACAATCATTATTATCATACTGTTATTTTAATGACGCGGTCGCATCAAAGATTAAAGGGCTTGAATGAAACTTGATCGATGCCACAAAAAGCATGCCTTCTTGCTTATTGTATTGTTCGATGACATTCAACAACAATCTAACTTAATGACTCTGTGATTTTGTCATAAATCCGAGATTTAATACTATTGTACTTACATACTTCACCTGCACACTTGACGCAAGAACAAATGCATATGAACAATTAAGTCGTCAATTTTTAATTATTTAGATACTTGAAATATTATTTTTCATCAAATTAATTATATACAGTTGGCTTTGAAAGAAAAACTGAAATTATAAATTATTGAGATAATTAAAAAATATGGAGAAGAGGATTTCGAATTTAATGTTGACTCAAGGTCCCTCGCATAATTGAGAATATAATGCCGCTTATGGTTGAGAATGAAACATATTTAATGTTTCTGCGTCTTGGAGACCAAAGAGCCTACGCTATAAATAGAAAGGCAAACACAGACGGGCAACTAACACCAAAAAACAGACATCGGGACGACCGGCTGAAGAATGTTCACCCCACGATCCGAAAGTAACCTTAAAGCTACCACTATGCTAACGGTATTCATTATATGCGCGGCACAAGCTAAGATTTTAAATGGTTCATCTCACTTTAAAGGCATCGCCAAAATTTTTCAACGACCCCATCTTTTCTAGTTTTTCGAAAAAAAATTACAACTTTTCATTGTTCCAATCACTCCCTGTAACACATTATTTAAATCAAATTTCTTATTTTGTCATTTGATATTACTCTGAATTTAAATCACTCAGTAGTCTCTTTTCAAATAGCGATTTCTTGCATTTGTTATGAAGTCTTAATCTTAGAACTGTTTGATTAATTTTTATAATTTCTTTTGGAAAGGACATCGATCAAGCCAGCAAGTTATTTAGATTTAAAAAATAATGAAGTGTGTAAAAAGCATCAAGTTATATTGGGAATTGCATTGTATTTTGAGAAATTGTATATTCAGGATGATTTTGTAGTTATTTGTACAATTATTATAAAATCATTGTCAGCAATAAACTTGTCAGGTAACATTTTTCAGACATAAAACTTTCAAAAATTATCGTATTGAATTTTGTAAGTTTGATTTATATATTTTTTTTAAATATTTAGAAATTAAAATAATTATTCTATACCGAAAAATGAAAATTAACTGAAAGCCGACAATCATGTATCAAAACTAAAATCTAAAATTTTAACCAATTATTAACAATACCAATTGAAAGTCTTATATTTTTCATTTTAAATAAAATGATTGATTCTGTTATCATTTTGACTAACTTGTGACAGTAGAGCCACCTTGATGCAGAGCAGCCTTAAGTTTAAATCAACAATAAGTTAATTTACTGCCCTGACATAATATTTATACAAAATATAAAACACTATTAACAGAATGTTTTCAATTTGAAAATTACAGTAAATGTCAAAACTTGACAAAATACTTAGGAAAATAATTTATAATATTAAATGGAAATGTACAAAATAACAATAAAATAGCACTAAAGTAATAGCAAAAATAGTTGAAAGTAAACTTTGGCATATAAATTTGAAATATTTGTTGCGGTTCAAACAAGATACAATTATTTATAGATTTACATAAGATGTAAGGTTGTATCTTATTAAAAGATAGTAAATGTTTTCTTTGAACTGTTGGTCGAGATGTGTCAGATACAAAAATCATTGAATGTTAACACTATTTGTGTTCACATTCATGCACTCGGCATCGTAAAATGCACGCAAACAAGCGAATTGCATCTCGCACCTAACATCTACATGTTCTATTCTAGATTCATAACTATTAATACAAATGTTAGTGAGCTGAGCCAAAGCTTGGTTCTCGGTTGGCACCGGTTACCTCTGTATAACTTGTATCAATGGCACATTCAAGTCTACAGCGGCACGGATTCATCAACGAGAATGGGCTACTTACTATCATCGATGTATCTCCAGACAACTACGACGACACCAGTAGTGTAGCTGTCTCGGAAGATTATGTCATATATATTCAGCGCCAAAAAATAAGAAGAGAACAAAAAAAGAAGGAGAACGAGCCTAGTTTTGTTTTGCAGACTATTTTATACCTCATACATTTTGCTGCTAGTTGTTTTATTAGTGAGAGATTTAGATTCGCTGCAAATTAGTTGGGAAGAGCCCACTTTGTATCATTGAATTTATATATCAGACAGATTGCTGGCTGAAATTAAAATAAACGGATAATAAATTAATTAAGAAAAATGAAAATAAAGAAAAAACAAATTAATAGAAATAAATTGGACACTAATAAGCAGAAGGATAATTAAATTACGTTGAAGTGAGGCTTGAGTTACAAAATCCGTTAATTGCGGACAATCTTGGATGATGAAAATATATGAAAAAAGGCTGCGTCCAATTAAAATAAAGTTTTGGATGTAACATCCGGATGATGAAATTATTTAAAAAGCATATTATACTTTAAATTTAAATAGCACAAGAAAACGCACACGTAATGTTACAATTTAAATTGCAATAGTTACAAGTAGATTTGCATCGCAAACAGCAGTACGATAAATCTATCGAGTCGCTCAGTATGTAAATCGCTTATCGCTCCGAGTGGTCCACTTAATATAATTAGGTAGGTAGGTAGGTAAGTAAGTATAGGTAGAATAGGAATGGCATCATGTGCCGCGCGACATGTACGTGCCTAACAACGACGAGGACGAGAGCGAGTAACCTCGCGAAATTAGGCTCTTCCGTTGTTTCTATTACAAAATAGACGACATGATACTACGATCCAACCTAGACGTGCATCCTTTATGAGCGTCAACACTTACTTATCACTTGAATCTATTTCTATTTACATATTTCGTTGGTTTCATCCAAATTGATCATAAGTGTACCATAAAAAAGACTCGCTGTCCTGTAACTATAAATTTTTCTAGATTACGTGTTGTTATTTGTTAAAATAAATCATTGTAATGATTGTGAGTATTTTTTGGAGAGCAAGTTTTGCGTATTAACTTTGATATTGTTTTTTGAAAACTTTGTTTTTTAGATCTACATTAAATTAATATTTTAAATGAACAATATTTTACCAATAAAAAAAAGCACTTCGAGTTTATTCTATTTTAATTAAAAAGTTAATTAATTTGTTTTAATTCTTAAAATAAAAATAAATACAATTAATTTGTTTCAATATTATTATAGTAAAAAAGAAGCTTGCAATTTTATTGCATGCGAGTTATGTAGGCCACCAATAAAATCAATGTCAACTTTATAACTATCATTATTATAATATACAAACTTGTAGTACCTATATGTCTTTTAGGGAATGTCGGTAAATCTAAGTTTTTTGCTTAATGTTTTTAAACTTAATGTTTTTCTTTTATCTAATTTATGAACAATTTAATAATTAAATATAACCATTTAAAATTGTATTTTTCAATCATAAAACGAACAAAACTGATATTTTAGACAAATCAAATATTTGAACACACTTGAAAAATATATTTAACCGTTCCAATATCAAATTATTTTCTATAAAGTTTACTTTATATTTCTTAATAATTTATATTTAAAAGAATGAAAATAATTGCAGATGTTGTGAGAAATCTTTTGTTTTTATCTAAATATCTAGCAACAATTAAAGCAACTATTACACAGAGGAACAAAATTTAACTTTTTTCTTGTAACTCGGTTCTTTTTATGCTTAAACGGTTTATTTTGACCTGAAATTGAAGAAAATGAATATTAAAATGAATCTGATTTGTTTTTACAGGCAAAATACACTGCATATAAAAATTAGCGAAAAAAATTCATTTTTGTTCAATCAAATACAAAACCATCTGGTGCCTATTTTTGACAATTTGTATTGAATGTAGCATTAAGTAAAGGTTTTAAGCTTTCTTTTCCTCTCTTAAAAATGAATTTTCGATAGAAAATAACGAAGTTACAGTATTATGAAAATTAGCAAATTTTTGGAAATTTTTAGAGGGGCTCTAATTTTTGTGCAAAATGTGCTTTCCCTGTAAAACCAAATCAGTTTTATTTGAAAATTAATTATTTTTTTATTTTAGTACAAAATAACCATTTAAGCATAAAAAGAACTTCATGACAGAAGTTAAATTTTGTTCCTCTGTGTAAAATATTAATATTTAAATTTGATATCCTGATATTTTGGGTACAAATAAAACAATTGCACGTAAAAATAACCGAGTCACAAAATAGTGTTTAACTGTGTTATAGTAAAGATGGTGTAACCAATGTTAAAAAATTTGAACATTGATTATTATGTAACAAGTTGGGCGTTAATAATCTTTAAAATTATAAACATTTAATTGAAATTAACTTAACATTTAAAATACATACATGATTTTTAATTTAATTTTTTTGTTTTACAAGATTTAACTCCTTTTGAATACGAAAAAGACACAGAGAAAACATTGGAATATAGTGTAATACACAAAATAAAACAAGGCAGACAACAAAGTTTAAACAAATTCAAGTTAAATGTTTCGATAATATGTTTAAATTAAAAGTTTTACCATTTTTAAATCCTTGGAAAAAACGTAAGATAAATATTTTAGATTTTGGATTATGTTTTTTTTTAATAATAACAAATTGTCAAGATCTGAATTCTATAGGTTTTAATTTTTAAGTAAAGTGATTCTAATATTTTAATTAATACATTGGAATTAAGTTTATTATTATACATTGAAGAAAAAGTTTGAGATAATTTTACAATATTTATTTTTATAATGAATCTCCATTTCACTCAGTCTCATATTTCTATCCAAATATTGACAAATTCAAAATGCTGTATTACAACATGAATAAAAAGATTGATATTAATGTTTTTTCAAGCTATTTTGTTTGAAATTGACCAAAACGTTTATCCATTGACTAACTATTGTGAAAGAATGACCGTGCACTTTGAATATAGTTGCTGCATATTTGATTAATGAAATGAAGTTTTCAATCATTAACCTGTCATTGTCGACAATAGCTTATCATTATTAGACATCGTACTGTAAATATCAAAATATTATCTCTTTCCAGTGCACTTATTAGTATTTTCTTAAATATTTATCTGATGAAAAAACTTTTTTTAATCTTACACTTATTTATTAAAGTTGAAATGTATAATTGAAATAAAACTATTCTAATCATGATAAAACAATCTTGAAATAGAATAATGCATAAAAATATGACTGCAAAGTTATAATTATATAAATAAATAATACATTTTATGTAGTGCAAATTATTATCTCAGCTTTTAAATTCAATTCACTGAATTATTTTGAAATGTAAAAAAATACAATTCATCAATTAATTCTTTTTTTAAAAGTAAATGAAAATTTGAATTGGCGTAGTGTTGTTGCTGTTGAAAATTGCTTGAGATTGGTTGCTTTTAAACTTTAAAAGAATGTAACAAAAAAAGACACGAGAAAATATGTCAAACTAGTTGGTTATGACGTTTTGACAGTTTTGATTTTAAGGTTGCAGCAATGAAAACTAAACAAACATTGACAATAAAGAGTGAATAACAGTTTAGTATTTTCAATTTATTATTGAGTTTATGTAATGAACGCATTTAAATAATGGAGCTCTCAAAAGGATTCGAAAAATTTTCTGAATATATTTTCAAACGAAAATTCACTTTAAAGTAGCAAAATTTCAAGTAGATTATTTTGTTGCTATTACACATTTCAAATTTGTTCAATTTAAAATTGTGTTTTTGGCGACATGTACATTTAAACTTTTCTATTGTAAATTTGAAAAAAAAAAAAACAAACAAATATAAACTGTTTTGAAAGTGTATAAATTTGCTTCTACGATGAGAAATTCAACATTTCCAGTCGGACAAACGAAATTCGATTTCAAAATTCAATGAGATTTGTTGTATCTATTTCTTGAAAAAGTTATACGCATAGTATGAAGTTTAAAAAGAGATTAAAGAGTACTTGAAAGAGATTTAAAAGGACTCTTAAAGGAGTAAAAAAAGATCAAAATGCGGATAAAAAGAATAAAAAAGGTTGCAATAAAATTCATTAAATACATAAACAAACTTCTTTCTGTTTCAAAAGTGTAAAATCTACATCAATTTCACATTTTGAAAAGAAAAAAGTTAAAAGTATTAATTTTCAATCATTTTCCAGTCTTCATTCAAACTTTTAAGATTTGAATCATAGTAAAAAATGTAATTTATTGAAATTGAAACATTGTTTAGAATTGCGATCTTTAAAAAAAAAAAAAAACAAAACAAATTAAAAAGATCACTGAAACAATTAGTACAAAATAGTTGCCTAAAATAAAGAGTAACTAACTGTTTAAGGGAGGAATAGTTGCTTTTTTTAGTATATGTAATGACCATATTCATAATCTTTTTTGGCAGAAGAGAAATTTGTTGTAATAAAATATTTTCAAATCATATTTTATAAAGCTTAAAAAATATAGATTAAGCAAACTAAAAGTGCGAAAACTAACAAAACTAAAAGGGCCATATAAAAATATCTTATGAAAAATATAGAAATTATATTTGGAAAATCACTCATAGGATTTCCCTTATAGATTTGTCTCGTAGAATTTCGATGTGGAAATATCTCATGGTTTTTTGCAACAGAGATTAAAAGAAAAGTTAAAGCAAAATTAAATCACTTGTAAAAAATAAATAGAAAGAATGTTCTAAAGTTTGATTAAATTTTACAGGGCCATTTCATTCAGAAAATTAGTGTTGCTGAAGTTGCTATAAGAAATAATAACCTGAAAAAATGAGTGACTTTGAAAATTATTTTCTTTAAAATGGTGTTTATACGTTCAATCAACCTCGGGAAAACAAACAATTATTTTACATTAAAGCAAAAAATTTCAAAATTCTGTCATTTATATGAATTACAAATTTTTTAGGGAACGCACTTAAACAAGGCTAAGCAAAATAATATTTTTGGATTAAGTTGTAATAGTGTATTTAATAAAAGACGCAAAATAGTTTTATAAAATGTAAATTGTTTTTATATTTAAAAATTTAATGGAAAAGCGCGCGCTTCTTTCTAATTACTTATTGAAAGTAAAATTAAGTTTACAATAACTTTATATTTCCTGCAGTTTTATTATTTTTGTGTTTAGAAAATTATTTGTAAAGTTAATTCTTAATAAATTAAAATTATTAATAAAATTCTTAATAAAAAAAATAAAAAATAAACATTTTATTTTTAAGTTAAGTTTGAGTAAAAACTTAACTAACTTTATTTTTAAAACTTAGATTATTCTAGATCAAATTTTTGTAAAGTGAAATTTAATTTTTAAGTGAAAGTAAATTAATAAAAAGTGAAAAACTTAATTTGATTAACTTCGTTAAATTAATCTATCAGAGCTGGTTATAAGAGATGCGGCAGGTAATTATAATAGCTATTGAAGATTAACGACAAGTGTCTGGGTGCCTTGACTGCTTAATTGTGTTTTTTCGTGAGTCGTTATATAATGAGGTAAATGACCATCGACCTCTCATATACGAGCTCATATAACACACTCCATACACCAACGAACCGTACTTTTTTACGCCATTGTCTTTGCTTCTTTCTGCATAGTGTAACGTGTGAATATATGTTTAATTCCAAGGTCTTCGTACACTTACGGTACTTGGTGTTCCCAGACTTCGATGTTTTGTCGACTTTTGAGCTCACCTGCGTGTTTACTCATTTCTGTTGATCTTACGAACGCGCGAAAGAATCCTTGAAATTATTTTCTCAACGCCAAACAAGGGTCGTTGATACTCAGATTAACAACTCAACGTTTGTGCCGAGCGAAGAAGCAAAGTATTTGCGCGCTTTCCACGCGAGAGCCCGTCAACGATTATAATTAAATTATCACACGTCATTTTTCTTATGACTTTTTTGTCTTCTTTTTTGACTTACCGATTACGGTGATGCTTAAAGTTCACTCACCTGAACTTGAAATTTTATTTACACAAAAATTTGTTACAATTTTTGTCCAAAAGTGTTTTGATTAATAATTTTAATTTGTATCAATTCGTTGTGTAATGTCAGATTAATATTCAAATTTGTTATTGTATGCAAAACATTATTGCTAATCAATTCTCTTATAAAGTTGAAACGAAAACTAATTAATCCATTAACTAATTAATTTATTTGACTTGACTGACTAATTGATTTTCAACTGCAGTTACGTAAAAAGTTGCAAAAACGAGCTGTTTTGCAAGTGATGTCACTTTCAAGAAGATTTTTTTTCTCTCTTTTTCGGAAAAAGTGTTTTATTCTCGTTTTATAATAAGGTCTGTGTCAAACTGGTCGAACTTTGTGCACGACAAATTCAGGTCAACAGCAGGTTTTACTTTTTTTTCTTGTCGTTTTCCTTTTCTTTTTCACGTTCTTCTCTGACGCTTGACGTGTTTTGTTTTTTCATTATCGAGCACCGATTTAAGACTGGCTCGTGCATTTCAGATATTACCCTAGGTCAGGTTGAAAGAAAAATTTTAAGCAGACTCACCGAGCATGAAAATAAATGGTCGTTTGTAATAAATTTTTCTAACTTCTTTTTCTTCTTTTTGTTTTTTTTTGTAATAATAATGAAGATGGATAAAGATTATACACGATGTTTACAGAACACTGCTCAAGATCAATATTCCCGTTTCTGCGTAATTGAACCTGTTGCTGCACATGCAATTGCGGACGTACTTTAACATCCCTGATATTTGCGGAAAGGAAGTAGTTTTACAATCATTTCAACAGTTCGCCCGGTGAACATTAATTTTAATTAAGGATTATCAGAATGTTATCGTGTGCACTTGCTAATCAAAACGTTTGCCCAACTTTTAACGAAGAAGAAGAAATAAGAAATTTTTATAGCTTTTATGGCCAATTGAGCTGATAACAAAATTTATAGTACTAAACAATTTATTCGAAGAATCCACATTCATTTTGCTTAAATCTTTTTATTAAAAGTTTGTTACTAAATTCTTTTTGCCGAAATCTTTGTGCGAAAATTTTTATACTGAAATCGTTTTGTTAAAAAAATAAAAAATAAAAAATTTAGAAAAAGAACACATTATTTTTAGAAGGTTCATTTTTTGAAGTTGATAAAAAGTTTGTTGAAACGATTTTGATGTCGATATTATGAGATTAAATTCGGTCGAGTTAATAAAATGACCGCACCCGTGTCTGCGGATGCGACGACGACCGCGTGTGCTCAAAACCTCTGGCTCGTCTATATACGTGTAGTGATTGCGAAGCGAGCGCCCATTGAAATTCCCCGATCCTGCGATTTTTATCGGTCGCCAGCAAGTGGTGGTTTCGCTGGCAACAGCAATCCATAATACTCGCTTGATATCAGCGAAGCGCGTCACACTCGCTATGAATACGAACGAGAATGATTTGCTCCTGTTGCGAGTCGCGTCGCGTAACGAGCACCCTCTCTCGCTTTTCATGTTCAATATGTGTGTCTCTTATTTTCAACTGAATAACATCTATAAATTCATTTACCAGCTGTAATTGCATTCTTTTCAACAAATATTTACTTTAAAAAAAATGTTCATTAACTTTTTTTCAACCATCACTTAAATTGCTCAATTATCAAAACTTACAAAACTAACATCACTATCAAGATTAAAAAAAGGTAAAAATTAACTGAAAGAAAATTAAAAATGCTGATTTGAAAGTAAAATTTTAAAATCTATTCGCATAATTGGGAACTTGTAAAGATGACATTTTTTGTTGAAAAAAAAAAAATTCAAAAGTCCCTGTTTTTTCTATTTATGGCAAATTTGCATGTGAATCTGAATAAGTGAATCTGGTCAACGACCGATGAATCAGTTTTGAAATGCGGTCTCGGAAACTTTGGGGCTAATTTAGTATTCATGCTCGAAGTCTGCTCGAAATTCCATCGATAATATGAGCAAAGATAGGGTCCGTCTACGTGTTAAATCACCTGCACGGCACGTCGATTATATCGACGTGTCACGTAATTGATGTACAATTGATCGGTTTGTAGTGGCAGCAGACTGTCCTAAGCGTTTTTCAATGTCGGCAAACAAATTAGCTCGTTTTCAAAATATTATACCTCAAATATGATTTGCCGGGGCTCGTGTACGTATAATCACATTATCGCACCAAGATGCACGTCAATCTTTTTCAACTATCAGTCTATTATCAGATTATTGTCTGCTATTCTTTTTCTTAAAAAAAAGACTTTTTGCATCCTCGCAAGCATTATTTTTTAAGCCGCTGCACCTGCACCTTTTTTTCGTCTCGAGTTTAATGAAATCAGTTTGTCTCGGTCGAAAGATCGATTACTGATTTACTCGCAACGCTTCAATTATTGTTCAACCTTTTTTCATGCAAATTTTTTTGCACTTTTCTTAAATTAGAGTCGAACTTTGTTTAGTTTGTATAAGAAAAAAATTATTTTTGTTTAAAAAACTGGGGAATTTTTTTTTTATCAGATTTCCATCAAATCTGATCAAAATTTGACCAACTTTGATTGAAATTTGAACAAAATTCAATCAAATTTGCTCTTTTCTGTCTGAAATAAATGTTGTTTATTTTTTTTTATTTTTCACTTTTAGAATCGGTCTTCACTATCATGTATGATGAGAGTTACAAGCTGTCTTCCTGATTGTAAGACACGCATGCATCTATTAGGGGTGTATTAGCGGCAGCAGTTTTCTATTGCAAATATATCCGGGTTCGAATAATTATGAAAAAGGCGTGCGTCATTCGAATACCGTTTGGGATGTATTTTCTACGTGATTCTGCGACGCGCTCGAGCGAGACAAGGGCTCGTGGACCTGCCGTGTGCCATCACCAATTCAGCGAAATTACATTTAACGAGTTGAGGTCTGTTCCTTTTTTTCATGCTATTTTTCTCTCTCGAGGCAGCCTCGTTTTTCCCCGCAACAATTTTTTTGCTGCACAGACATCCTGCAGGACTTGGCAATTCGCCACGGTTATTGCACCCGATCGCGTGACTGCGCGACAGGGACGATTTTTTCTAACCGATGGGCCGTCGTGCCACGATTGTAAAAGGACGATCATTAGCCGAA